>JANHFO010001112.1:57708-76029 GCA_032468095.1 Pareas carinatus | reverse complement strand
TGGGAAGAGGGGGAGGGAGTCGGGAGGGGAAAGGGGGGAATTGGTGGTGTACAGATAAACCTGAATAACTAACATAACTCCATGTTAAGGGGGCCCACCTAACTGCATAAAACCTCCTTCTCCCGTATGGGCAACCTTCTTTCTGTATCAGACAACTTTCTTGAGGTGTAGGCATATTGTTTTTTTTTGTAAAAGTACCGCCCTTATGGCTGCCTCATCGACATCTGCTTGTATGACAAAAGGTTCTTCTGGGTTAGGGTGTTTTTAAAATGGCTCAGCTGCAAACAGTTGCTTTAGTTTTTCAAATGCTGCTTGGCTCTCCAGGGTCCAGGCCAGAGACTTTTGGTTTGGGCTTTATACCTTTAACTGTTTTCAGTTACTGATTGCAGTGCAAGCTGGGCAGATGTTAGTATAAACTGTCTATAGAAGTTGGCAAAACCTAAAAAGCTTTTTGCAATTGTTTTCTGGTTTTGGGTGCCTCCCACTCGATGGTGACAACCTTCTTAGGGGTCCATTTCTATACCGTGTACTGAGATTCTATACCCCAGATAATCCAATCACGATTTATGTAATTCACAAACAACTTACAGTATAACTGGGCATTGAGTAACTTGGTTAAAATTGCTTGTACCAGTTTAACACCTTCTTCCATAGTTTCAGCGTAAATAAGAATGTCGTCCAGATACACTAGAGCTCCCTTATAAAGGTGTTCATGCAACATCTCATTAATTAGCTGCATGGACACAGCTGGAGCACCTTGTAAGCCAAAAAGCACGACTATACATTGGAAACATCCCAGTGGACAATTCAAAGCTGTTCTCCATTCATCACCCTCTTTAATTCTTACCGTATAATATGCCTCCCTCAAATCCAACAGTGAATGCCTCTCCCTGGGATAATTTGTCAAAGCTGGAGGAGATAGAGGGCAGGATTGATTTAGTAGAGCTCTTAGATCTGCTGGGCTGAAGATAATAGTTTCAATTTGTTTACATTTTTTCCCCTGATAAGTTGCTACTCCAAGGACGGCTCTACAGATGGACTGTAATGGTAACATACCAAAGTGCCAATTATCTGTACCATGCAATTTTAGTAGATTTGACTGTGGGGAAAAGATTGCTTAAAATATTGATACTGTATGGGTGTGTGTGTGTGGGGGAGAGTCAGAACCAGCTATGCTTTCTCTTGTGTCCATTACCTCTCTAATAAACCAATGACCTTTTGAAGATGACCTGCTTCAAGAGTTTCCTTGAAGGCAAGGATTTCAGGATATTTGACATTAAGCTGGTTCTCCTTCAATTTGGTTCAAATCAGAGCAAAAAGGCAGGAGAGGAGGGGGATTTCACCCTCATCCAGCCATCCTCTCTAGCCATGACTGGGCTGATGGTGTCAACTCCAAGAGCTGCTGTTGGAGGAGCTTGTACAAAGCAAAGGGCAAGCTCCATACCGAGAAAAGGAGCCTCGCAAAGTGCACCAATCGCCCTCATGACAACTCTGAATACCAATCTCTCGGCTGCAACACTGACCCCAAAGAGCAACGAGCCCGGAACATCTACCGAGAGCTCTCATGTGGGAGATGGGTTTGCAACTTGGGGCTTTGACTGAATGGCGAATGCCGGTGGCGCTGTTCCTTGGTGAAGACGTTTGGCGGGCTAACCGTGCAGGGGATGATATCTTCACCGTCTTTAGGAGCCACGGCGGCTCTCTTGCAACCAGCAGCCTCCCCAACCTATACCATCCAGATTCTCGTGAATCCCCTGAGCATGGGAGCCACATAAGGATCGTTACTAGATCTCCCACAACAGTCAAGTAGCAACAGTCTCACAGTCTTCCGGGGGGCGGGGGGTGTCACATCAGCTCAACTGAGGACTCAGCCCGTTCTTGATGCGAGGCAGCAGGTAGTCGCTTGGGGGACAGGAGCAGCCACGAAATCCAAACCTGTCCCACCTGGACTCCAGGCATTAACCACTTGGGCTCAGCAGCCAGTTGGATTGGGAACTTCTGCAGCGACACAATCTGTGAGTTAACTAAGACAGAGGGCATTGCCCCTCCCCCCTCCAGATCACTCCCCAATGGGCTCCAATTCCATCAGCCACACAGGTGTGGCATCTGGCTGGTTCAGGAGTCACGGCCATAGTGCAGTCGGTGTTTCAACCAGGGCAGAGAGCAGTTGGGGGGAGCTCAATTCATACCCCAAGGGGCTCAAGTGCCATCAGCCACTTGGGTCCGGCAGTATGCCAGAACCGGAGTCGGAGCAGCAGTACAGCCGGTGAAGCTACCAGGGCAGAGGGCAAGCGGGGAGCCTCAAGCCACTTCCCAGTGGGCTCCAGCATGAACAGTCACAATTCTGGGTCAACCTATGGGAGGGTTCCCTCTCTCTCTTTATCTGGAGAGCCCATTTGGAGGGCAGGCGCTGTCCCAGCAGCTCCAATCCAACCACCGGTGGCTGCATATTATCTGCCAATGGCAATCTCAGCCCCCCCATTCCAGAACAGCAAGAGACGGTCATTATCTATTGCCACCTTTTACAGTGATGAAAAATTGGAAAAACCATTCCCCCCCCCTTACTCAAGTATGGGACCATTTGTAGCGCTACGGAGACATGCCCCCGGACCATCCCACACAAGCAGATGTCATTTCTGTCCATTTGGAAAGGGAAGCTGTGGACTGAATAGCAAGTCTGTATGATCAAGCAGCCCCTGAACCTTTGGCTATAGACGCATCCGTGCTCACCCTACGCCAGGGTTTTTCAATCTTGACAACTTTCCCAATCCCAATGTTTTTATTCTTTTACCCTTTACTATGGTTGATGTTCTATATGCTTGACTAAATAAATAAAAAATTTAAGGTAAGGCATCTTCTTCAAAAAAATCATTGATTTATTGGAAAGGTAACAGGCATAAGCAAAGCAAAATCGAATCTGAATCCCCCTCCCGCCCCTGGACAGCATAGATATTTTAAGCAGTTCTTTTTCCAACAGTCAAAACTACCAGAAGTCACACAGTACAAATAAACATTTTGGTATGCTACAGTTACTATCCACCTGCAAAGACGACCTCGGACCAGCACTCTTCTCAGAGAGAAATATGTCAATAATTTCAAACCGTTGTGTTACACCGAGATCCAAGAACGCCCATTCCCCCTTCTTCTAAGCATTGGCAAATTTGAAGCGTGAGTTCAGGCTGACAGCATAGAATTTGGCATTCTCTATAATGGCATGTCAGGCCTTGGACTGTTTCCTGAGACAAATAGCATATCGTGAAACCATGTTTTCCTGCTTCTCCTGGCCTGGGAGAACATGATTATGCATCCTTTTTTAAATTTGGGTTTTGCTTGTAATGAGAAGCTTAGTGTCTATATGCAAATTTCGCATTTGCTATAATTGACCTCTTAGTCATTGCAAGATGCCTTGGACTACCTCCTTAGACAAAGAGTGGGTCCAGAGACCAAGTGGTTTTCTTGCTTCTCCAGGAGAATGTGATGCCTCTTTTTCAAATCTGATGTTAGTCTGAAGAGGGCAGATTAGTTGCGAGATGAGAATTCGCCATTCACTATATTTGTCCTCATATGAATTGGGAAGTGTTTCCAGGACACAAGAAAACACAGGAACTCGTTTTCTTGGTTTTCACTGAGCCAAAAAATACACCGCATCCATTATACTAAGCTCTGAACAATGGCCAAATTACCTTTTGCAAATATAGCTGCCGGGTTATCAATTAACCGTTAATATATTCTGTGAACACCCTGGAAAAATTTATCTCATCTGCATTTGGATTTTAAAAAAAAACTAGAATGAAACCATGACAAAAATCCAAGTGAGAACACAATAGAATGACATAGGAACAGAGCTATTTGTCCAGCTGTTGCCTCTGTCAGGAACAGAAGTAGGATTCTTTGTTGTAGTGTCAACAAAACTGCTGGTCGTATCTCCAGAGCTACCATGGTTTGGACCTCCAGGAGTACCATCTTCCTTGCCCGTTCCAAGGAGATGAGTTGGCCCACTTCCAAGAATAGTAGAAATACTACTTCTGCTGCTTGGAGAAACTGTGATCTTCTGAGAGAGATTTCCAGTGGCCTCATCGTGGCTGTCACCTAGAGAACCACCGTGAATATGGGTGGCCTTGCCTGCAAGGTTATGTTTGGTGCTACCCATGGGAATAGAGACTGTAGTATCCTTAAAGATTTTTGTTGTGTCATTAATAGGAATATTGCTAGTTACATCTCCAGCACTCTGAGTTTTTACAGAGATGCCTCCAAGAGTGGATGTTATAACATCAGTTGGGGTGGCATCTTGGTCAAGAGCAATGCTAGGAAGGCCCTCAGAGAGGGCATTTTGAGGAGTGTCAACCACAATACCTCCAGGGATGGTAACTAAGGTGCCAATGTAGTCATTACCCTTAATATGCCCAGGAATACCTATAGTCACATTGCTTGAGAAACCATTCGGGAAGAGGTTAGTTTTATTTTCAGTATTATGGTCACTGACACTGCTAGGAATGTGCACTGTGGAACCTTCAGGAATAGGGCCTTTGGATAGAGTAAGTGTGAAATCACTGGAAATATTACTGCTGCCACTACTAATCATGGCAGTAGCACCTCCAGGTGTATTAATGACAGAAGTTCGATTGTTGCTAATGGCACCTCCCAGATTTTTGTCTGTACCAGGAAGACTTGCAGTAGTGCTTCCAGGACCGTGGGCAATTGCACCTCCAGAAATGATGCCCATTGTGCTTTCATGGATGCTGACTGCTTTAGGATCATATCCCATCGCAACGTCTTTGGCATTAGGTGTGGTGCTTCGAAACATATTTCCAGTGATACTTTTGGAGATAGTTGTGACACCTCCAGAGATGTAGTTCATGGCCTCATTTCCAGGGCTGTGAGCAACGGAGATTTTAGATTTGCTTCCTGTTGCATTGTACGTTTCAGGGAACTGGATTGTATCACCTCCATTAACATTACCGGTGGACTCATCATTTAGGTTGCCAGTAGCCCCACGAAGTATATTATTTGTGGAACTCTTCGGACTGGGAATATGTTCACTTTTAAGAATGTTCACTGTGGCACTTCTTGCCATCTGAAGCGTGATACTACTCGGAAATTTACTAGTAACTCCATCAAGACTGTGAACTGTGATATCTGCAGGAACATTGTTGATGATACTTCCAAGGCTATTTGTAGTAATACCTCCCGGAATGTTATCTACTGCATCTCTGGGACTGTTGCCCATTGTATCAATATTGCCCTGTGTGTGAATTGTAATGTTTTCAAGCATATTGTCTGTGGCACCTCTAGTGACATGAGGGAGGTCATCACTAGGAATGTTGCCCACAGCACTCTTTTGAGAAATAGTAAATACTTTAGAGATATTTCTGGTTACAGCATCAGGCCAGTTACTAGCAGTTCCATGAACATATTGTACACCTCTAGGAAGATTGCTGGTGGCAGGTCCAACTATGTTGCCTGCAATCTCACTAGATATTTTGATTGTGGCATCTTCTGGGATGTTAGTTACAATGCCTTTCGGCAATTTGCTATGGACATCTTCAAGTTTGTGCATTGTGGTACCTTCAAAGTAATTGCTCGTGGCACCTCCAGGGAAGTTGCTAGGAAAGTGAGCTGTGATGCTTTCTAAGATTTTGCCAGATGTGCTTGCAAGTACGTTTCCTGTCAAAGTACTGGGAATGTTGTCAGTAACATCTCCAGCTGAAGTTCGCGTGGTACAAGTTGAGAAATTGCTGTAATTGCCATCTGTGCCAATAGCAAGAGCTTTGCTGTTGTCATTTCCAGGGATACGGGTGATAGTATTTTCAAGTTTGGTCATATCATCTGGGATCTCACTGGCAAACCGTTTAGGATAATGTGTTATATTGACATGGAATCCACTTGTGGTCTTTTCAAACATTCGAACAGTGGACCATCTAGAGTTAGGGCTGGCAGTACTTTCAAAGATGTGAAGGAGAGCACTTTCCAGGAGATTTCCTCTTCCAGGTATATCACTTGAATCACTCCTGGATATATGAGTAACACCTTTGGGGATCCATCTACTAGTCCTTCTATGTACACCAAATATAGTAGTTCTGGGAATTTCAGTTCTGAAACTGTGAGGAAGGTGCCTGCTGGTCCTTCCAAGGCCACGAGTCGTGATGCTTCCAGTCGAGTCATTTGTGGAGTTTCTAATAACATCATTAGTGGCATCTCTAGGGGGATTCCTTCTGGCACTTTGAAGACCAGTAAACCTGGGAATTCCAGAGACGTGACTTGTGATACTTTGCAAAATACTCTTTGTGGTACTCCCAGGGATAGGAATTGGTTTATTTGCCACATTTTCAAAAAAACCGCTGGTGTTGTTTCTAAAATTATGAATTGTGGCATGTCCCGTAGTGTCTAATTCCCTGCTTCTGAGCTTATTGCCTGGAGAACTGTCTAGATTTTGTTTAGTAGTGTCTCCTAAAACATAGGAAATACTGGTTTGATGGGGAAAGGTTGTCCCAGTTTGGTGCTTGCTTCGTGTTTCATCTGGATAGCTGGTTATCACCCTTGCAGGAATTTTTGTTGCTAAAATCAAAATGAAAAACTCAAATCAAATTGAAATAATATAAATATAACTGTTTCAGTTATCAATATCTAGCCAAACTAAAGTTGTAGCTTACATATAATCTCTCTCCTCCCCCTTTCATGGTCCCTGAAATCATGCCTCAGTGCTGTCGAAACATGCTTCCATGATTATGTGGCCAGCATGACATCATAGAGTGCTGTTGCCTCCCCACTGAAGTGGTACCTATTTATCTGCTCATATTTGCATGCTTTCAAACTGCTACGTGGGCAGGGATAGGGACTAGGACAGGAGCCCACCCCATTGTGTGGCGCTTGAGTTTCAAACCTGGGCTGGCGGCTTTCCAGTCTTGACCGCTAAGCCATCCCGCCATCCCACAATAGAAAATCCTAGAAAGCCTGCTGCACTTCACAAAATACGAGTCCATTGCGTGGCAAAACTCTTAAGAGAAACATAACTACAGGAATCACCTAGTATTCACAAGGCTGTTCAAAATTTTTAGGATGTGGATTTACCTTCTGGATAATATACAAAAACCACAAATCACGCCTCTCGCTATTTTACTTCACTGTTTCATTTGACCAAATATTGTAAATGGTGATTTATTAAATCTACGCAGAGAATGACATGTTGAGCACATGGTTATGAAAGTGTGTAAACTCCACAGTTCACAAAATGCACACTGCACAACCGCAGATTTGGGTGCTTCAGGTTGATATCCGAATGAAGTGGTAATTTACGAGGAGATTATTTTGGCCTATTATAGCAGAAAAATCTACCTGTAATACGAGGATGATGTCTTCCAAGATAGCATAGAGGTCTGATCTTGACAAGCTCTTCCTGCTGTTTGATAAGACTAGGATGGAGAGCAGTGATGGCCTTTAAGCTGATACAAACATAGAGCAGATTTTTAATATCAGTTCTTTCAAGAAGGTGGATCACAGGAAATCTATATGAAATGCCTTAGAGAAAGATTATTGGTAATTCACCACTCAGCAGACACATCCTTAGTCCTCATTTACTTCATGAATGGTAAACGTATAAAATGAGTACCGATTTCTGACTCAGCAAACGCTTTTCATCTACCCACCTCTAGGCTACTGACTTTCACAGAACTTCACTGTGCACTTTTAGAATCATTACCCTGAATTCTGTCTTCTCAGGTTCTGAATCTATGGGTTCCTTACCAACAAATCTATCAGCCTTATTGTCGCTTCCTGCAAACTCCTACGTCACATAGTCAAGTTATTCTACACTGTTCATGGTATAAAATAATCTAATTAGCTATTAAACAATTGAACATCCCCCTCGGCCCTGGTCCAGAAACACTTCGTCATTGACTCACATAGCATGGAGATGGCATGGCAATCTGGGAGCCAGGTGGGGAAGGTCGAATCTCCTGGGATGTGGCCGGATGTTGGAAAACAAAAGGGAGTAGGCTTCTCTCCACTGAGAAGAGTTCATTGAGCTGCCTTCTTTTTTGAGGAAAAAAAGGGCATTTTCCAAGATTTCTTGCTGGATTTCAACAGTGAAGGCAGGAGAAGGTGGCCTACATGTGACTACGGTGTCCTGAATGGGAAATATAACGCCGTTGACAACAATCACAAGGAAACGCTCTAGTTGCATTTCCACATGACATGCAAAGTTAATTATATAGGGCAGGGGTCGCCAAGCTTTTGGGCCTCAGGGACCACTGCATTCATAATTTTAAATCCCGTGGACCACTAATATGAATGGTTTGAAAAGGTACATACATTTGTAAAATAATGATCAGAGAACTTCCATTTTATTAATATAAATGGCATCTATTTAATATAACAAAATGTAAAAAGCTTATTTGATCATAACAAAATCTCTAAAGGTTGTTTAATTGTAGCAAAATTATTAAAGTTAGTTTAATTATTGCAAAATCATTGAATCCTACTTAAGTATTACACATTTTAGTGTGATATTGGTGTGTGTGTGTGTGTGTGAGAGAAAGAGAGAGAGAATGAGAAAGAGAGACAGTGACACACACAGAGAGTCAGAGAGACAGAAATAGAGACAGACAGACAGAGAGGGAGAATGAGAGAAAGATAGAGAGAGAGACACACACACAGAGAGAATGAGAGGCAGACAGAGAGAGGAGAGAGAGAAAGAGAAAGAGAATGAGAGAAAGAGAAACAGACAGAGAATGAGAGACTGACACACAAACACAGAGACAGACACACACAAAGAGGAACAATACAATTATACAAAAAATAATCAAATAATCAAATAATCTCCAGATTTTCCTGCAGATCACTAAAATTTTCTTGCGACCCTCTGGTGGGCCTTGGTCCGCAGGTTGGTGACCACTGATCTAGAGCATTAAATACTGCATTGCAATTCACTTTCAGTGTGTTTCTCTGAGATTCTATGGATACAGAGAGGAAAACAACCTGCACGGTCACGCTGCAAGGACCAATTCTGAGAGTCTGAATGAGAAACTGTAAAAGCAACAATGGCAAACTTTGGTTCTGAAGGTGGCATACATTTTAAAACAAAGTAAATTTTGTAAAAGGCTCAGGTTTTCACCCATTCATATGTAAATGATGCTTAGCACTTGTAACAGCCCACCGGAACACTTCTCTCATCGGTGCATTAAAACACGTGTTAAGAACCACTAGGATCTCACTGTTCAAGAACACAGCTTTTGCTGTCACTATAAGCAACAAAAATCACAACTGGCTACACCATAGAGTTAGATGTCATGAGAATGTAGATATCCTAATGTCTTTTTTGAAAGTAGCAATCCAGGCTGAAGAAATAGGCCTTCCACAGTGGAAAAGGAATCATGCCAAGCTCAGGAATCAAAACTTACCTGGCTTTGCAGTCTGGATAGATACTCACGGAGAGAGTCGTAATTGCTAAAATTCTTGATCGTTCCAATGGCATGCCTGGCTAGAGCGGCATTCTTCAACAGCTGAGCCACGTTGGTTAAATCGGCTGTTTCTTTAGGGCTGATGTTGACAGATTTCTCCATCTGCAAATTAATTATAAGGAATTAATCTTTGTAGCTTTTTTTGTACCACAAGCTTTGTTTCCACCGAGTTATACCATTTTTGCTGAAAAACAGAACCAGTTCACATAGGCAGGGTGAAGTATGTTCATTCTGATCAAATGGCCAATATGAGGTCGCCATTTTTTGATTGTGACCATGATCGGAATATTCTCCTTAGCACACTAAGCGAACTAAGATGAATGAGGATTGGACGCATTGTTTATTAACCAGGACATGAAAAACAAAGAAGGAATTTTTTTACCAGATAAGAACATCACTGGGCTGCAACGCAGTCAATTCATGAATCGTATCGGTCATGCATAGATTCCAATCGCCAATGCAGAAGAGGTTGATGAGTTTTATGATAAATTTAACTTAAAATTGAGAGCAGATGCAAGCAAGATATGCTGCTTGCAATTGGAGGCTGGAACGTCAAGGTTGGAAACAGTAAGCAGGAAAATGTAGCTGAATGGAGAAACAATTTCTGCCACTCCATCATTTTTTTTGCAGCTCATGCTGTCTTCAAACAACTAAAACGATGCCTCTATACATGGAGATTACCAGTTGGTGTACATGAAAAACGACTAAGTTGGCGGTCCTCGACTTACGACCACAATTGAGCCCTAAATTCCTGTTGGCAAGGGAAACATTTGTTGAGTGAGTTTGTCCCATCTGAATTTTGATCAAATGATCATGAGGATGCTGGAATGGTTGTAAGTGAGGAAACTGTCCATTTTTCCCCCCAGTGCCATTGTTGGGTCATTAAACAAACTTGTAAGTCGAGGACTTCCTGTATATTAGTGCTAAAAGGAGATGCAGGAGCTCAATGAAAGCGTCAAAGACACGGTCAGGCACAGATCAATGAATCCAAATTTTACCGTTCAAGACCAAACACAATAAAAAAAAATCAGCATACAGTACAATCATATTTTTTTAAAAAAAATGGCAAGAAAATCCAAATATCAATTAGGAGGAGCCAGATAGTTTTTAACAGCTATAGCTACTAATAAATATAGGCAGCCTTTTTAGAGGATTCTGGAAAGTGGTCATCCGAGAGAAAAGTAACGGCTTCCTAGACCCAAAAGCATTTGAAACACTTAACAATTAATTAACAACTGGTATTAAACCATCACCATCGGTTGCACAGTCCTGATTTTAATAGCACACGTGAGAGAGCTTCTGTCTTCAACTCTGAATAGAAGCAAGTTGTTTTCTTCCTTGTATGATGCTTGCGTATCTATCCGTGGTTGCCCTAATAGGTAACAGCCCGATTTAGGCCAAAAATTCCTGCAAATTTAATGATTGTGCGTGAAGTTTGGCGGCAAGTTTTTTTGGAATGGATCAGTGGGTAGAAGATTGAAAGGGAGCTAAACGTTTAAAGAATTTTACCTGCTTTAAATTTGCTATTTATTGTCCATCTAATTGGGGCTTTAAAGTGCTTCCCAGTAGTTTTGTTTTGGAGTAATTTATTTCAAGGTGTTTTCCAAAGTACTAAAGTGGTAGAGCTTTAAAGCATTTTCAGAGGCCTACTTGGGTTACAGGTGGCGTGTTTGTATCGTCAGATAAAGGATCATGGAAATGGGATAGCGGGCAAGAGGAAGATGAAATTCTGACTTCGGGAACAGCTGGATATTTTAATGTAGCTTGAATAGTAATGGGGATGAGGATACAATCTCTTCTTTGTTAGCAAAATGGCTTCAATTAAATCATCAAGGATAACGCCCTTTACTTAAGTAATGGCTGTGCCTTGGTGAAATGGCATTGTCAGCTAAGAGGACATTGTAGTGGCTAATTTTCTGCAGAATCACTTTTGTAGAACAGAATCAAAGACTGCCTCAAGTCTATAAAGGTTATATAGAGGGTACCTATTCTCTGAGAATATTTTTGTGCTAAATGATGGTACGAGGGTACATTGATCCATAGGTGAATGTTCAGACCTGAAGCCAGTTTGCTCTGGAGCCAAAGTGTTTTCAGAGGACACCTAATCCAGATGTTTATAGCATAGAATAACAGGGTCAGAAGGACGTCTTCTAGTCCAACCCACTGCTCAAGCAGGAGGCCCTGTTCCATTCCTGAGAAATGACCGTCCAAACTCTTCTTAAGAACCTCAAGTGATGGAGCATCCATAACCTCTGGAGGTAAGTCTTTCCGCTGATTATTTTCACTGACTGGAAACTTTTTCTAAATTATAGGTTGAGTCTTTGATAGGTTTCCATCTGTTACTTCTAGTCCGACCCTCAGATACTTTGGAAAATATTTGACCTCCTCTTCTCTGTAACACCTCCTCAGATATGAAGACTGCTATTAAGTCCTTTCATTAGACTGGACACACCACGTTCCTGCCAACTATTCTTCAGTTTTGGCCTCCACCCCCCTAATCGTCTCTGTTTCTCTTCTCTGCACTCTTTCTAGGGCAGGGGTCGCCAACCTTTTGGACCTCAGGGACCACTAACATCATAATTTTAAATCCCACGGACCACTAATATGATTTTTTTTTAAAGATACATACATTTGTAAAATAAGGATCAGAGAACTTCCCTTTTATTAATATAAAATGCACCAATTTGATATAACAAAATTAAAAGAGCTCATTTAATTATAACGGAATCATAAATGCTTATTTAATCATAACAAAATCTTTAACGGTTGTTTAATTGTAGCAAAATTATTAAAGTTAGTTTGATTATTACACAATATTGAAGCTTAAGTATTGCATATTTTACTGTGATATTTGTTCCTGCTTGAGTGAAAAAGAGAATGAAACACACACACACACACACAGAAACACACAGACAGAGAGAGAGAGAGACAAACACAGAGGAACCATACAACTATACAAAAAAATGCAAATAATCTCCAGATTTTCCTGCGGGCCACCAAATTGAAGTCCACAAGCCTTAAAGGGACCAAGGTTGGAGACATCTGACCTATTCTATACCTATGCATTTGAGTTTTCTTGTCTAAGTATAAAGCCTTTTCTAACCGCTGAATTGCATTTTGGTGAATAGGGGCAGTGTTAAAGATCCTTCTGTACTTTGAACCGATCCTTTAAAGTGTTGGTGACCAAAGTGTGATGGAGTATTCCAAGTGTGGTCTTACCAGGGCATGAGTAACACTTCATGTGATCTTGATTCTATCTCTCTATTAATGTAGCCTAGGACTGCATTGACTTTTTTGGTGAATGCAGCTCATATTTAAATGGTTGTCTACGAGGACTCTTAGATCCCTCTCACAGTTATATAGAAATCTAGTATATAATTACTAATTAAAGGCTGTAATTAGTCAAGAATTTGCAGGATCACATTAATCACCCTTCTTATAATTTGAGATATTAAGTGAATCTCAAGATCCCTTTGGTTATCCTTTCAGAAATGTTTCTTTACGAGATCCCTCAATTCTTCCAACAATGTCAAAACATCCAATGTACTCCCTTCACTGAAAGAGGTGAAATACATTCAGAGAATTGTCTGTCTCGAAAATAGCCAGTATAGAGCCTTTTAGTACAAACATCAGCATAGGAAATGTTTTATGACAATGTTTATGTTATAAAATGTTTTATAAAATTTGCCAAATTTCAATTCCACAGAAGCCATGGCTCCTGGATTTTTGGACACATTCTGTGAGTTAGGCCATTTGAGGTTCTTTGGTTCAAAAATTGTCTTAAGATGTACTGTCCTGCCCAATTAAAGGTTACAGAAATGACAGTTTTAGTGGCATGTGCATAGATAAGTTGTTATTTATGTCTGGAAAAATGGGAAGCAAGCACAGAAACCCATGGGTAAGCTCCGATTTAAAACAAGGAAGCAAGAAAGTCTTCCAAAAGATGGTTGAACTCAGAAAAAGGGTCCAGTTAGTTTGAAAAAGAAGATCCCAGACGATACAAGGTTTTTAGATGACCAAGGCATAGGAGACTTCTTTGCTGATGCATATTGAATATTTGAGAAACTGAAAGAAAACAGATTTCTGGGGGAGATACAGCATACTGAAAACAGCTCTGCGAAATTGACCTGACAAAAAACAAGGAATTGGTGAGCAGGCTGATGCTTTAGAACCTGCTCAGATAAGAAGAGGATTGGAACGCTCACTTGTGCTTGGGACGATGCTTCCCACAAGGATACTGCTTGGAAGACGATGGCTCCCATTTCCAACCCACTCAGCTGATCCAGAGGAAAACCATGATCAATGATATTGAAACCTTCTGTATATTTACCCCATCCTGAGCCTGCAAGAGGTCATTTACATGTACGATCAATGATTGCCATTGATCACCCAGGGACATCCAAAATGCAGTAGTTCCAAACAATCCTCTTCCTCTTGGAAATCTTGGAATCTCTTTACTTCTATTCCCCGTGGGAATATGGGAGAAAATGTGGGAAACTAATGTTTCATTTACACTGACAGTGTAAGAGAGAATTTTTATGAAATGATGAGACAACTTGGCAAAATAAATTCTGATTCTGATATGACACCAGTTTAACCAGCGAAAGTGTGCTGAAAGTCTCAAAAGGAACTTTTTAAGCGAATTTGTACAGAGTGAATGACATGGATCCAGGGTGAGGATATCAGGATGTCCCTCACACTAGAGAGGTGTGGCTAGATGGCAGCCAAAAAAAGGAAAGATCAGTTACAAGTACCTTAGTAACTCACAGTCACATGGGAACCATGAGGAAGAAAGGAAAACATCCAACTTCCACCAAAGGATCAGACTTGAATGGGAGGAACAAGACCCAAGCCTTCAACGGATCTCCCCTGTCAGTCATCAGGTAGCTGCTGATACCAGCTATCAGGCCAAAGAAGTCCTAGAAGTTGCTGAAGTGAAAACCTGGAAGCTCTTCACAATGTGCGGTGGTTCCCACCACGTCCCACACCCAGAGACTGTACACTAGTTGGAAAGAGGGCGGACGGGGTCTAGTGAATGTCAAGATCACTGTCCTGGATGAAACTCAGAGCATCCGGAAGAAAGTAAGCTGGCATCTGAAGATGAGTTGCTGAGAGAATGCCTGAGGCGGCAGCAGACCTAGGAGGAAGATCAAGTAGAGGAAGCGCCGTAACAAGACAAGACCTTGTATGGGATGTACCATCAACAGCGGAGGTGAAAGACTTTGGAGGATCCTACTGGTTGCTGGAAAGGGCGAGAGAGCACCGAGGCATTGATCCTAGCTGCACAAGTATTTGCATTAAGCACCAGAGCTATACAAGTGGGGGGTCTACCCTACTAGACAGGGTCCAAAGTGCAGAAACAACACAACAGAACATGACAGGGTGTAAGTTGCAGGCAGGAACAGCATACGCCAAGTGGCACAACCAGGAAGCTGCCATTGTGCATAGGAACATCTGTACAAAATGTATTTATTTATTTATTTATTTATTAATCTTATATGTATGCTGCCCCTCTCCAAGGACTCAGGGCGGCTCACAGCATATTAACATTACAAATATTTAAAAACATTTTAAAAATTTTAAAACACACTCATTGACCATTCATGGCCGGATCTCGCCAGATCACCAGGCGAGATCAACGGCCCCAAGCCTGCCGAAAAAGCCAGGTCTTCAAGGCTTTTCAGAAGGCCACTAGGGTGGGGATGGTTCGGATCTCTGGAGGTAACTGGTTCCAGAGAGCTGCGGCAGTCACAGAGAAGGCCCTCCCCTGCAGGCCCGCCAGCCGACATTGTTTAGCTGACAAGACTCAGAGGAGACCAATTCTGTGGGAGACATGTGGTAGAAGGCGGTCTTGCAAATAACCTGGTCCCAAGCCATGTAGAGCTTTAAAGGTGATAAAAAACACCTTGAATTGTGTCCAGAGACCAATAAGGAGCCAGTGCAGCTCGCAGAGAATTGGTGTAATGTGGGTGTATCCACAACAGCTCGCGCGGCTGCAATCTGGACCAGCTGCAGTCTCCGAACACTTTTCAAGGGTAGCCCCATGTAGAGCATGTTACAATAATCTAACCGAGTGACTGTACGGAGCGCCTCCTGATCCAAATAGGGTCACAATTGGTGCACTAGGCGAACCTGTGCAAAGGTCCCCCTAGTCACAGCAGTTAGATGGTGGTCTAATTTTAGCTGTGGGTCAGGTAGGACACCAAGATTGCGAACCCATTCTGAGGGGGACAATTTCTCTCCTCCCAGGACTAAGGATGGGCAGTCAGTATAATCCTTAGGAGGCAATACCCACAGCCACTCGGTCTTGTCTGGGTTAAGTCTGAGAAAATATGGGCAAGACCAGGGATGTCCAACTCAAATTCATTCAGGGCCACCACCACTGCTGCCTTGGCCACCATAGGCTACCTGCCACCCCGTTGTTATTGAAGCCTTGATTTGTTCTTTGATCTCTTTGATCATTTTGTTAATTCCTTTGTCATATTTTTAACATTTAACTGCTATCTTTACCTCTGTTATTTGTTTTATTGTATATTTTATTATCTATTGCCGTCATATATCTCTCATCCTGTATCTGTGGTTTGATTTGTTCTTTTAAAAAAAATAAAAACTTTAAAAAGGGACTGATTATGTAAGCATTTCAAGGAAGCATGAAGCAGCAATCCACTTCAGTTGTTTTGAAGATTCCTTTTATTGATGAGCATGGAATAAAATATGGAGACACGAAGCCGCACATGCCAGCTATGATTAACATAAAGACAGACACATCAGGTTTAATTTGGGAGGCATTGACAAAGGCAAGTACAATGTTCTTTAAAAGATCTAAAAATCTATTTTCATACAATAACTGGTAAGGATTCAGGAGCCTTTGTGCCAATGCAATATATTTTACCAAGTTTTCTAATTGATGTTGATGTGAAATGTGACTCTCATCATCTCAGGTAAGGTTATACTTGATAGGGAAGAAAAGAGCTGTATTTTCAAATATATCTGAAAGTGCGTTAATTGGAAAACAAAAAATGTCCAATCCACATCGAAGTCATGCGTATGCTTGCTTTAGAAATAAAGACTTCACTCCATTTTGCTATTTCTTTAACTCAGAATCAGTAAACTAAACAGGGGAGAAAAGTGTTGCCCAAATTGCTACTAATTAAACTAAAGGTTTAATTAGGTATTGTTTGAAATAAATACTCCTGGGACAAGCCATCTAAATCTGATGTCTTTTTTCATCAGCTTTGTTGTCAAGAATTGGTAGAAAGATAGTTTGGTTGGCAACCAGGCTATTTAATTTTTTTAATTTACTTTTAAAGTAATCTGTGTTGAAGATGCAAAAAGGGAAAGAAAAACAAAGAAATAAAATCAGAAATAAAAGCTGAAAAAAAAGACGTGTCTTTTCTCAGTTGCAAGCCTGATGAAGCTCTTACATGACTGGAAAACAGTGAAGGTAGGCTTCTGGTATGTGTGTGAGATTTTTAGTATGCCTGCGCGTGTGTGTGATTTTTATTCCACCTTTACTATTTTTATAAATAAGGCAAAGTGGCAAACACACGATGCTTCTTCCTCCTGTTTTCCCTACAACCCATGATGTGGGCTGGGCTGAGGCAGAATGACTGGTCCAAAGTCACCCAGTAAGGCGGGACTAGAATTCAATTTCTCAGTTTCTAACCTGCCCCGATCACTAGACCAATCTGCCCTTATCGCAGTGACAGAGAAGTTTGTGCAGAGATTATATTTAAAAAAAAACACGTCCCAAATCAGGTTTGACAATAGTTCGATGATGCTTCAGACCTGAAAAGGATTTTACTAGAAAAAAATAAATCAACCAAGAGCCACATTAACTGGAGATGATGAGAGTTCCTGACCAATAGATTGGCATTAATAGCTGCCAATTTCGAAATCTGGTATATACTGGAAGGAGAAATGATATATCCCCAAAGGAGCATCAAATGCCATTTATGCATAATACAATAATTGGGTTATTATTGCAACAGTTGGAGAAGGAAGTTGTCCAGAATTTGCTCCATCACGAAAATTCAAAAATTAAAGATTGAGCAAACGTTATCAGAGAGCAGGGGAGTTCTTATTCAGGGACACTGGTTTGAAAAACTTACTCCATTAAGTTCTAGGTAAAAAGCTTGAAGTTCACTTAGTTTAGCCATTGAACAAAACTTCCCAAAATTCTTCAACAGCAGATCTTGGATTCCATTCGTCCCTCCGTCACATGCTGATCCTGTAAAGAGGCAGTGATCAGATTTCATATATGGAAAGCTTCAATCAAGTTCATTCATACTATATCTAAGTCACAAATATTTGGATGTTCGCCAGGCGGCAGCCAAGAAATGACATTTTCTATATCACTTCAATGTCATCTAGTATAGAGGCTGGCAACTTCGTGATGGAGCAAAGTGGTCGCTAAGTGAAACCATGACTGAATTTATGATCTTACTTCAGCTTTCCTTTCCTTTACAGACCTGTAAATTTTGTTGAAGTGAGGCTTGGTAAGATAAAGTCATTTTTTCTCTTTGTCATAACTGCAAATGGCTACTAAACAAGGACCTGTAGATACCTGGACCTAAACAAGCAGTACCTGTCGATATCTGAATTTTTGTAGTACAGGTATGACTTTAGACACATAAAATTATGCAAGACCACCATAAACACATCTTTTAGTATTTATGTCCCGGTGTCTGGAGGCGGTGCGGGTCTGGATGGGGTGTAACCGACTCAGGCTCAATCCCTCCAAGACTGAGTGGCTGTGGCTGCCGGCGCCGCGATATAGCCAGCTCGTCCCATCGCTGGCTATCGGGGGCGAGTCGCTGGCCCCCATGGAAAGGGTGCGCAATTTGGGCGTCCTCCTGGATGCTCG
>JANHFO010001112.1:40514-57608 GCA_032468095.1 Pareas carinatus | reverse complement strand
ATGGCCAAAGACTCCTTACCCATGCCGGCGGCCCCACTTGCAGGGAGCTCCTTGCTCGTCGCTATGTATGGCCTGGGGGCCGCCTGTTTGACATATACGTTCTAGAGGGCTTAATGGTGGAATCAGGAAGGGAGGGACAAATCAGGGAAGATGGCCCTGCAATCAAAGCCTCACCTCTAAGCAAGATGGCAACCACAGCCTCGCTATCGTTGCTTCCGCAGCAATGCCATGACTGGCATATTATCTATTTTGACGCAAACACACACACACAGACATCCCCCCCCAGGAACGCTTCTGCTGACCTTCATCACAAAGGGGCTGAACTCATCCAAATAAGTGCCAAGGAAACGGTCTGCATCTGCTCTCTTCCGGATGGTCTGGAAGACGGAATTCATGGCCGAAGGGCTGTAAATGGTGTGGCTTTGGACTGACAGCTCAGCCAGAGCTCTTGCAGAGAACACATCCAAGGAATCTGACTGCATTTAGAAGAGGAGGAACAAGATGCAGCTGTAAGCGAGAGGGTGCCCAGGCTTGGGGTCTTGTCAGCCCAAGGTGGATAGACTAAGAAACCAATGCCACATGGAGCAGGGGGGCTTTTATTGTAAAGTCGTGGTTGCCCCCTCCCCTTTTTTCTTTCTTGTCTAGGGAGAGGCTTGTCTGACATTTTTGTCTGACACAGTTTCTTGATCTGGGCTCACGTCTGCTTATTGGAGCAATGCCTTGATACCGGCTCTTCCTTCCCTCCATTGAAGATCTATACATTGAACGATCCAAAAAGAGAGCGGGAAAAATAACTATGGATCCCTCACATCTTGGACACAATCTGTTTCAACTTCTTCCTTCTGGACGCCGCTACAGGGCATTGCAAACCAAAACAACCAGACCCAAGGACAGTTTCTCCCCTCATGTCATCAACCTACTAAACAGCTGATTCATAGGACAGTGTTAGTGCAGAGGGTGTCCTTTGTGACAGGATGAAATGAGTTTTTGTGACTTGATGTCCGCACTTTATAACAAGACATGATGAATGTTACGTACTTTAAGACTATGAATGTATCTTGTGCTTATATACACAATTGATTATGCCTATATATGCCTATATTCACAAATGATCGTGATTATGCATATAAACAAATGATCTTGTTTATGCTTATGTATTCAAACTGACTATGAATATATCTTGATTGTATTCTTGTTGTGTATGTATGTAGATTGAGCACTATCACTGAAGACAAATTCCTTGTGTGTCCTGACACAGTTGGCAAAAATGAATTCTGATCTAAGTATACAGCGGAGGTTGGCTAGGTGCTGCCACCTGCCGGGTGAACTCTAGCCAAGTCCAGTAAATTACTTCACATAGGCTCACTCAAGGCCAGATTTCTACGGAAAGCCTTTGTTTTAGGTGATCGTTGGTAATCCTGAAAATACCACAAGGCTTTTCTTTGCTCTTGCAAGCACAGATGGCTACGAATGGCATCTAGGCTAGCGAACAGGCTCTGGAAGGAGGTATAGAAATCTCCACCTCTTTCCTGCAACTCAGTATAAAAATTATGCAAGCTAAAACCTGGGGAAGGAGTTTACGCGCCAGCCTGTTTGACTTCATTGGCCCTAAACGGTGAAGAGAATCCGAGGATAAGGATCCCTTGCCTGTAATCTAAAAATACATCAGCAGAATTGGGAGGGATGGTTGAATAATAATCCTGAAGGCCGTTTGAATGAAATTGGCTCAAAAGTCCCTAACGGTAAGATGGGCAGCACATACATTTAATAATTAAACAAAACAACAAATAAAATCCCCTCTTGAATTTGTTCTACTGACAAGGAACCAAGGTTAGACTCCCGCAGACCACAAATTCTCACCCCGTGGAAGTTGCTTTTCAGTGCAGTGAAATCAGAGTATGAGCCATAAACGGCGAAGGGTCCAAAAAATCTTGCCAGCCACTGTCTGTCTGTGGAGATCCCCTGTGCACATGCAGAGTCTGTGGCAAAGAGAAAGCAGTCAGGAATCCAGATACTTGCAGAGGCAACTACTTATACCAGATGAAAGTTGAAGTGCAAAACATCTGCTATCCAAGGATAAAGAAGATAGGATTAAGGAATGCTACAGCTGGGGCAGACATTTAAGGTGCTTGAGGCCAGAGACTGCCTGCTTAGTAGATTGGAACACAGTTTTTGTATATTGTATAGAAGGGATAACCCTTGGAATTGTTTGCTTCAGAGGAGGGCAGGTAGTTTAGATCAGTGGTCGCCAACCTGTGAGCCGGGGACCAACAGTGGGCGCGAGAAAATGTTGGCTGTCCTCAGGAAAATCTGGAGATTTGATTTTTTTTGTATAGTTGTAGGGTTCCTCTGTGTGTGCATGTGTCTGTGTGTCTGTCTCTCATTCTCTCTTCCTCTCTCTCACTGTATGTGTTTGTGTGTTTGTCTCTCATTTCTCTCTCTCTCTCTCTCTTTCTCTGTGCGTGTCTGTCTCTTTTTCTCTCATTCTCTCTGGATGTGTGTGAGTGTCTCTCTCTCTCTCATTCTCTGTCTCTGTCTCTCTCATTCTCTCTCTCTCTCTCAAGCAGGAACTAAAATGTGTAATACTTAAAGAAACTTCAATTATTTTGTAATAATTAAACTAACCTTAATAATTTTGCTGCAATCAAGCAACGTTTAAATATTTTGTTATGATAAAATGTTTATGATTCTGTTACAATTAAATGAACTTTTTAAATTTTGTTATATTAAATAGGTGCCTTTTATATGATTAAAATGGAGGTTCTGTGTATGCACCTTTAAAAAAATCATATTGATGGTCGTTGGGATTTCAAATTATGAATTTAGTGGTCCTTGAGGTCAAAAAGGTTGGTGACCACTATTTTAGTGGACTTTTACTAGTGTAAAAGCTTTTACACTTGAATCAGAAGATTTATAGGATTCTTTAAAATTTACATAATCCACAATTTAGGAGCCAGCAACATTTTAAAACAGCTGGCAGATGCCATCACCCATCCATTTGATTTAATAAAAAAAAACATTTGGTCACCTTCAACCGGAGCATCCTTGATAATGACCTCAGATATTTGAAGAAGAAAAACCCTTATGTGTGGAAGGTTGGGTAAGTCACATATTCACCTGAATTTTGTACATGGAAATGAAGGACCCGTTTTATAAAAGAATATATATCTTCAGGGTTTTCAAATGTGTTGTTGCCATGGTGGTCCGTTAAAGTGCGCACTCTGTGAAATCATGAAGGAAAAAATTATTTTCTTTACATTTGAATATAAATGAATCTAATTTTGCCGTCTTGCGCCTATACACAAATTGAAATGTAACTAGTGTTTGAAGTGCCAGCTTTTTCTGAAGTTTTTAATGCATTTGCTATTAAAAATACAGATACTTGCAGACATAGATCTCCAATATTTGTATCATACACCAATCCTAGCAAGCTTCTGACAGGTGACAATAAGATAAAACACTCAGCACAAGAAGAAAACAAATAAAATGAAAGGTGCCTAAACACGATGCCAAAAGCAGGTTCAAAGAGAAAAATAATTAATAGTTGGGAACATCTCTGTCTCTGAAGGAGGGTATTCTAAAGAGTGGAATTTAGAAGGCTTGTCCCCATTAAGCTCACAAAGTCCTCGACTTGTGTCTTGATTGCAGGACTCTGCCTTGGCTGTCTGTGGGCTTTAACAGGGCTTTAAAACTAACAGTACTTTAAGACTGGCCCAGAAGGACCCTGGCAACAAATGCAGCAATTTGTTGTTTTTTGTTAGTGGAATACTTATCCGGAAGTTTAGTCATTACTTTCTTTCTTTCATGTCTTTCATTTATGTCTCACAAATTTTTTTATATCATACTTTTCAAACATTATTGTCATACTCATCAATTATGAGTCTAAAGTTTTCTACATCATACTTTCCTTTTACCAATTCATTTCCTTCTCTTTCTCCACATCCCTACCTTTCTTATCTTCCCTTCCAAAACCTTTCGTCTCTCTTCCCTCCCCACTTTCTTCCACCTTTCTCATCCCTTTTCTCTTCTTCTTCCTTCCTTTCAACTTCCGCCTACCTTCTTCCTACTTTCTTCCCCTTCTTCTTTCTCCCCTCATCTTTGTAGGAGCCCCTCAAATATCGAAACACTGCTATTTGAGGAAATATACATTGGGTGAAAGGCACAGGATCGCACGTACATGGCTGCAAGGGAATCACAGCTCAGATCACTAGGTACGAAACCAAGATTCTGGGCGTCCAAGCTACTCAGGAAAAAGTGAAGCCGTTGTCCGAACCATGCATTGTAGTCTGCCGGGGTGAATTGGTGGATGAGGCCACTCACGTGACAGAAGATCTCACCCAGGATGAACCGCCTCATCTCCAGGTGGGGCAGTTGAGACAGATGATGCTTGAAGAACAAAGAGAAAAAAAATCACACAATCTGAGGAAGTTTCTTCCCAGCCAACAATTGCTGAGCAGAATTCTTTGAAACAGAAGGGTATTAGTGTAAGGAACTAATCTAGGCAAAAACTTACAGGTCCAGTGGCTTCAAAAATACTTTGAAGTCAAACAGTGTAAGGTAGGCATTTAGGCAAGTACTTAGCTTTGAAGTTAAATAGTGTAATAGATTAGCAAACACTTAGTTAGAGATCATGCAGCTTTGCACATGCTTTGAAGACAGTTGGTTTTATTTTAATTAGATAGCAGTTTCTCCTGATGCCAAGCATTACTCCCTTGGCTGCAATACACACCACTGCAAACTTATCTCAGCGAAAGCTGATCTTTTTCTCCCCAACACTAAGGAGTACAATTCTCTTCTGTAATGTTTGTAATACAAGAAAACCTCATTTTGGGAAACAAGTAATAAGCTTGGAAGGCACCAGAAAGGAAGTACGAAAAAGGAATGTGGGAGGATGAATTGGGTGGATGAGAACGTATGGAGGGATGAGCAGGTAGAGATCAAAGGTTTCCAACAGGAAGTTTGTTAATTGCTTATTTTCCCATCGTGATGTGTATAAAAGCTAAGCCAGTTCTTTGTTCCAGTGTGCCTTTCCCCTCTGAACACTGCCACCAGAGGAAACTGGATACCCTCTTCTGTCGCAATAAAGCGTTAATTTTAATTTTCCTTCAACCTCGTTTTGAGTATAATAGAACCTATGAATACTTGCGTGATTGGTTATTGGAGGTTCCCTAGAGATCCTTGGAGGAACCTAACATTTCAAAACTAGTTTACTTTGAGAAGACACTGAGTATCCAGAGGATTAGAAAACTTATGATGAACATGAGAAATGACTGTATCTCTTAAAAAGGGTGAGGCGCCAACCATCCAGATGTGGCTGCCATCTGGACTTCTGCAACACCCTCCCCTAACCCCTGGAGGTCCTCTCAGGCAGCAAGTGAATGAAGGTGGCCCTTCTTATTGGCAATTTTGCTGTAGGCCTCTCCTCTCCTCTCTTCTCCTCTCTTTAAGGTGACGTGTATGGGATGCATTACCTCTGCTCCAAGATGGTATCCAGGCCAAAATGCTCAGATCAAATGGAAAGATTCAAGACTCATAAGATCTGCTCTTTGGTCCTCAGAATCCCATCGAATTATAACATTTGATTTTCCCAGTAGATTTGAAAAAGGAATTTTTAGGCATAAAGTCCTCTAAATAGCTCAAAGCATCCAATTCAATTGAATCTGATTCAGAAAGTTAGCTCGGTTTAAAGATTCAGTTGGCATGCCTTGAGACTGAATAGCCAAACCAAGACTCTAAATAATTGTCAAGGCACAAACAACAAAGTAAGAATTGTGGACTTCAATAAGGCATTTTAAAGCAAGAATTAAGGTACAAAACCTTGGAAACTATGTTAGAAATCTCCAGCCCTCTAGTACAAGTGAATTTGTTATAAGAGAGTCTGAACATCTTGAATCTTTTTTTACAGCAGAGGCCAAATGAAACAAGTGAATTATTAAATTTATAAGGATTTTTTCAGACTACTCTGGAGGGTTGGTGACTCTCATAGCCAAACCAAATTAGAGGATTAAGTTCCTTCCACTGTAGTCTATCCCCCTTCCTCCCTACCAATGTGACACAGGTGCCAATGAAATTCAGCCCTGCCCCTGTCCCCTTATCATCAAGTGACTGAGGGACTGTGAAAAGAAGAAGCTGTGTGTGTGCACGCGGGCGTGTGCATATATGTCTGACCTGCTTGACAGCAGCATTGAAAGCATCCATAAACTCTGCAATGTCCTGCGAATCAAGAGCTCCAAAAACCTTCCGGGCTTTGTCTGTATCACGCAGAACACCACCTTCCAAGGTGTAGCCAGCCAGTTGCTGAGGCGAGAGACCTGCCACTGCATCCAGCTGTGGAAACAAATTAAGGTGATGCTTATTCGAAGGAATTTCAGGCTGAACCAGATCTCCTTCCCAGCCTCCCTCCTTTTTCTCCTCCCCCTTTAGCTGGTGCTGTATTTACTGCTTTAAAATCTGCATTCAGGCCAACCAGGTCTTGGTAAGTGGCTAATTTGCTGAAGCGCTTAAAATTGGCATTTAACCAGTCCGAGCTGCCCCGGGTGTTTTCGATGCAAGGATCCCCTGGAAAGAGAAAAGGCAGTATCAGAAAGCGGCGTGATGCTTCTGTGGGCCTATGGATTAAAGGGCTAAACAGGGGCGCAGATGGGGGAACCACTGCCCACAGAGTGCACAGTTCGGAACCTCGCATATTACGTTTTCAACATTTAAAATTTAAAATTGTTTTTCTAAGTTTCTTATCTTCCTTTTCTTCATTCTATTTTCCATGGGGAATCTCTATAGAAATCCAAGGTAGACACACATGCTACGGTAATTTCCCAAAAATAAGACGGGGTTTTAGATTAATTTTTGCTCCAAAAGATGCATTAGGGCTTATTTTCCAGTTATTTTCCTTGTTTTGGGGGAAATACGGTTACTCATTGCCTCCGTTTGGCTGATGATCTTAATTGGGGCTTATTTTGGAAGTGAGGCTTCTATTATGAGCATCCTAAAAAATCATGCTAGGGCTTATTTTCCACTTAGGTCTTATTTTGGGAGAAACAGGTTAGGTATAGATGAGAAATATGTGTTCTTTGTATACATAAATTTAAATTTAGTTATTTGAAATACATCTGTCTCTGAGTTCTGCAATTTAGTTTGCCAAAATTGTAACAGAAGGAAGCCTTCATCAAAAGGTTCAATTCATGACAACAGTGTGTTTATTTGGAAAAATATTTAGCAAAAAAAATTTAGCAAAAGAAATGAGGCGAAATTGGAAAGAAAACATGCCCCTATTGGGGAAAGTGATTTCAGGACAAATACTTAAAAAATGGATTCTCGAGTTTGAAGTATCAAGCTTATCAGACTGAAAAAAGGAAGAATTGGAAGGAATCAAAATTGATATATCTCCTATTCTAGAGCAAAATGCAGGTTTAAAATTGTTCAAAAACCATTTTAAATTCTATTGTGCTAATAGCTTAATATATTAGTCATTGTTAAACATTTTTATTACAAGTAAGGAAGTTGATAAAATGTCCCAATTAAATGCTATCAAATTTTATGAAAAAGTAAAAGAATAACATCATGAAAAAGCTGCATTTATAGAGACCAGAAGGCTTTTAAAAAACTTTTCTTTGCAAATAAATCATATTTTTTTACAGTCAGGGGAGACACAACCCTTGAATAGCACTATTTCAAAAGTATGTAGATAATGTATGTATCATATGGAATCCAAGAGCATTTGGAAGGAGTCAAAAGGGATGTGACCCTGCAATCAAAGCTCAGTTTCTAACGTGTTTCAAATAAAACCAAAACCACCACTCCAAAGTGGGTTGTGTTCACACTGCAGATGTTACCTTGACTCTTTTAACACCTCCTGTGAGGAACCTCTGAGGCACCCGTGGAAGCATAAAGTGTTCTGTTCTGACATTAATGCTGGCAAATGCTCAACAATGGAAGCTGACATCGCTTCATAAATTACTTCATAAAGCATTTTGATAAATTTAGAGGCTGTGTCTGTTGTGTTCGTGGTTCTTTAGGCATGGAAGACACCGGTTGTAGAACAAAACACAGGCAAAGCACAGGCATATCCTACAACAAGCAGGAACATGTACAAAAGCCCAGCAATTCTGCTACACAAGGAGCTTATATACAAAGTGGCCTCTAGGAGGCAGCCAATAGGCTATTGAGGATTTTCCACACCAGCAACCCCTGGAGACAGCACGTCTGGGCCTACAGGCTTAGACTACTTTAGGCAATGACTAAGCACCTTTACATAAAGCTCAATACACTACAGTCTCCACAAGAACAAATCCCACTGGAAGCAGAATAAATATTTCTCTGTTTTAAAAAAGCAACTCACAGCACATAGCGATCTTGATAGCCAATGAAATTTTTAGCTGCTTCGTGATTGGCTAATTTCTTTATAAAGTATAAAGGTTTTTCTTTACAGATAGTCCTCGTTTAACCATGGCCTTGTTTAGTGGCTGCTCTAAGTTATAATGGTGCTGAAATAGTCACATTAGAACCAGTCCTCCCATTTCAACTGTCATTATGTCCTGTGGTCACATGATTGCCAGTCTTCCAAAAAGAAGACTCAATGGAAAAGTCAACAATAAAATTGCAAGTCGCATCATGCAATATCTCACTTAATGACCCGCAGTGACTGGCTTAAAGCCTGCAGCAGAAGTGAGGTTGTAAGTCTGCTGGTCACGTGATGATTCACTTAGTAAGAAAATTGCTTAGCAATGGAGTTCCTGGTCCCAAATGTAGTTGTTAAGTGAGGACTACCTAGTGTTTACAGGGAGAGGTTTTTAAGCATACATGTTTGAAGTGGTGTAGTCCAAGCTTGTTCTCTATGCTGCTAAGTCCATTCGGAGTTCTATCTAATTTGTTTTTTATTGTAGTAGTTTTCAGTCAAAAAAAGTTTGTAGTTCTTACCTCCTTGAGAAATCTTGGAAGTTAAATAGTCTCTTGCAAACTTGTAAACATCTTGACAATTTTCTGGTGACATCTGTGGAAAACTCTCATCCAAGCCAGCCATTCTGAGCAAGGAGAAAAAGAGGAAATAGATCAAAGCTTTAGGGTACTATATTGGGTCAAATTCTATGGTGATAGGGAGAGACAGAAAGTTTTGACTCCTAGATTTGGATACGGAATATAGAAAAAGAGTTGGAAGGATTTATTAATAATTAAAAATAATAATAATTAAAATAAGATTACCACCAATGAGGCACTACCTTGACATGGTCATGGAGCTTGTGTCTTCTGAGGAAGGTGAGACCTATGCCAGAGGTTCAACCATACTGGGCAGGTCTCTTCAGAGGAGTCAGACAAAGAGTGTCTCTCCGGTAAAAAGTATGGTGAGATGTAACTTACAGAAACCTATACTTGCTCCACAAGGACTATGCTAGATGTTCTGAACCTTCTGGTAAAAAAATGTGTTTAATGAGTCAGGATTGTTCGCTGAGCAAGCAGGCCCAGCAGCTGCTTTCCTGGAAGGAAAGCTGTTTATTTATTACAAATATACAGAGATTGAAAATAAATAAATAACAGTCGGTTATTACAGATAACAGAAGAAGAAGAAGATGATATTTGAAACGAATGCACTAGTTCTGAAAAGAACAACATCCAGAATCAGAAATAACAGGACAGCCCGGCAGGGTTTCCAATCTTGGCCATTTTAAGGCCGTTGGACTTCAATTACCAGACTTCAATTCAGCCAGCCATGCTTCAGACAAGTGAGAGAAAGACTACCTGCATTTAGGGAGCCCAAGTTGTAGACAACCGAAAAAAAAGCATAGCCGCAGCATAGCTGCAGAACAGCTCGCCAGTTACGATACATGTTGAAATCTGGGTGAGCAAAATTTTAATTTCATCTCCTGATGTAAAAAAAAGAAAGATGCCCTAACAGGGAAAAAGAATTTTAAAAATAAACTTCCCAAAAGTAGAAGAACAAATGGTGAGCCGCTATAAAAGGGAAGAGAAACTGTTAAGCAATACAGAAAAATACTAAATAATAGATTGGGATTGTTTTGGATTAACTGAATAATTTTAAAAAAGAAAGACCTTTGAAATTTTTATGAGAAATAACTGAAAAAAAGAGAATATTTTGTTTAAAAAGAAAACATAGTGGGAAAAAAGAGAGACATCTAGTGGTGAGATGTACTACAATAATATGTAACCTTGGAAAAAACCTGTTAGAAACAAAACATATCTGACTCTTAACTATAAGAGGAGTTATAACAACATCTAGTTTCAACCAAGCTACTGAAGCAAAGAAATGGAAACTGCAATACAACTGATTAAAGAATTAAGACAATGGATTCGGAAGGAGTAGAAATAAATCTTGATGGACGAATTATTTTTCAGCACTGAACAGAAAATTCAAATCATGAAAAATAAATTGGAAGAAACTGATAAGATACTCCCAAGGAATATAAAATACAGGAGGAGGAATAAACTGTTAAGGAAAGTTCATAAAAGACTTAAAAAACAATGAGAGATGAGAAACTGAGAAGAGCAAGAAACCAATTATTCTTACACAAAGACAAGGAGACTGAAATGTTGAAACAGATTAAAAAAAAAACAAGAGAAAACCAAAGACAAAATGATTTTCTGATTAACTTAAAAGTTAAAGAAATAAATTACAGAAGGTTAATCCCAGAGGGAATCTTAATTAATTGGGATAATTATGGAGTAAAAGAAGTGCAATGTAGACAAGATAGAGAGGAACAAAAAGGGGAAGTTATTGTGTATGGTAAACGAAAGAGTTGGATAAAATAAAATAAAAATTATGTCTGACTAGAAAGAATACTGAGAAAATATATAAATTTGAACTTTAAATGAAATATTTTATGAATAGTATGACAAATAGTTTTTAAAATACTAAAAACTTAATAGAAAAATGAGAAACTTACAGATTTTAAACATGAATTTTAAATGAAATGTTTTTAATGTTGGGATCTATTAATTAGTTTGCCTTTTAAGGGAACGGGAATTGAAATTGTATGAACAGGTTATATACTCAGACAGCATGTTTGTTGGAAATATGTATTATTTTAATTATTGTGAAAAATAAAAAAAATATCAAAAAAGAAAGCAAACATAGTACTAATCCATCCCCAAACAACCCGAGCACCACCTGAACATTATTAGCATTGACAGATTCATCATGTCAAATCGCAAAAACGTAGTTTTACTCGGAACAGCTTTCATCCTACCACGAATATCATCAAACTATCATCAAACATCATCTGCCTATCCCAGGTCCATGGGAAGAACTCATTAGGCAGATAAAAATGCCAAGTCCAGTTTGAACATCCAGCTGACTGTGCAATGAATCATAATATTAAACAATATATTTTTTTAATAATTTAAAAAAATGTTAGGATAATATTCTTAACCAATCAGATAATAACCATGAATATAAAAATAGTTTTACTCTTGGGCAAAGTTTTATTTATTTATTAAATTTCTATGCGGCCCATCTTCCCTACAAGATGACTCTGGATGGCCTTACAAATTTTAATGCTTGCCTGTTTGTTTATGACTACCCATCTCAAATTCATTACCCTGGAGAGCTAGAATGTTTTTTTTTAAAAAAAGCATTAAAAACAGGAAAATAACCCCCCAAAAATTCTCTACTGGATTCGCAAAAAAAAAAAAAGACACTGCATGAATGATGATAAAAATTAAAATAGGCAGCATTACTGCAGCTGTTTAATTTAATTTAATTTAATTTTCAGATTTATATACCTGCCCTACTCCCGAAGGACTCTTTGCTTATTTCCCTTATAGCCCTGATAAATCTGTCAATGAGCACATTACTCACATAGCTTTGAAAGAGCCACAAGAAACAGTTTTGGGGATCATTGCAAGGATGGTGGCATTCATACTGGGCAGCCACAGAGTCAGCTTACTCTGGAACCAGTCTTTGTACTGGGAGACAGAGGCCCTGGAGAGTAAATCTTGGATCTTGTGGAAAAAGGCTTCAAGCATCAAAAATCTCACACTTGTGTTTTCCAGGAACATCACCCCCTTCTGACAAGTAGAAACACAAACAGAGAATTCACATATTAACTAGGTTTTCTCCCCAAGAAGAAACGAGAAGGAAGGCACTCCCACAGACCCTCTAATTAACAACTCAATCCAAAATGTGAGAGTAATACAGATCATGGGACAACCGATAACCAAATGAAGAGGTTGTAAAAACAGTAGAAATCTAAGTGGCAGGGGAGAAGAAAATAGAATAAATGCAGCTTTTGGAAGAACCCAAGGACCATTTAGCTTTTTCTTGCTAATGTAAGTCTCCTTACAGACCCTCTCCCCATCCCCTTTGCCTCAAAATTACAGGAGACAAACTCAAAAGTCAAGGAAGTAGCCCCAAAGCCCCCCAGCTATTGTGAAAACAGAAACAATCCAAGCTTTTCCATTCAGCAAGAAAGCACAATAGCAGCAATATTTGAAGGGATAAACCCTAGATAACAAGCAAGAACTAATCAAAACTAATTGACAGGATTCAGAAAAGGAAGCCAGCATTTAGGATTTACACCTCCCCAGCTCCAGGGTAGAATCAAGAGCTTGCCTAAAATGAAAGGCAAAGAGATGTAAACTAACATCTTGTGAAATGTACCAGAAAAGTATAAAAATTGATGTACCCGCTGAACTGATTTTGTCTGCTACCCCAGAGTCATTTCTGCCACTATTTGCCTCTGGTTAACTAAAAAATGGAGACCTCCTCTCATGCAGCTGCTTTCAATTCATTTCTTCAGCGTCTCTCTCCCAGCTTCGAACAGGACCAGATTTTTCATCTATCACTAAGGAATGGTACTCTGGGCAGTTGGCTCTACTCTTGCGATCCAAATTTGGGGGTAAGGTTGCTGAAAAGGCAAAGCCCAGCCGAGTTCATTGCTTCAAAGATCCTACCAGCCTTTGGGGCTGGTTTTGATCCTAGGCATTGGACTGAGACAATCCTTGAATCTATTCCATTAATTAAAAGAAGACAGAAGGCATTCCAGATGCTTCATGTGTCCCTAAATCAGAGCTAGGGGAACTTTTTTGAGCCCTAACTCTACTTGGAATCCATCTTGGATGGATTGTCTCGCCTGCCAATGGGTGGAACTGAAGCAAGTAGCAGACCAATGAAAGGCAAAAGGGAGTGAAGCTCTCTTTTCATTCTCTTTCCGATTTCTCCTTTTTTGTACCTTGTTATTTTCTCTCTCTCTTCCAACACCCTCTCTTCTCTCTTATTCCTGCAACAGGTTGTTAGGGATGGGGTGCATCAATTCTTCTACACCTGAACTGATCCCTTGCAGATGACTTTTGAAATCAGACTGCGGACCGCATGAAATGAAACTGCTCCCGCCTGAGGTTTAGGTTCCTTGGCCCAGTAACTAAAAAGGCTGCTTGGATAGTTGCACAAGGGAATCCTCGCAAAGAGTGCAAAGAAAGGGATCTAAAGGCTGCAGTGCTGGATCCCTGCAGGCAAAATGGCTTGATGACAAAGCCGATGAGAGACAACCCACCTGTGCCGCGACGAGGGAAAACTCTGACACAAAAGCAGTGATCTCTTCCACAGACCAGTTCTCTAAAGGCTTCAGAAGTGCACCGACCGTATCAGGATTATCCAGGATGTTGGAGCCAAAAAAGACGTGAGCAAGTTGGATGGAGGTGAGGTTATCCTTGATCTCAAACTGAAAATATACGATAAAGGCAGAATCAACAAACACAGTTTTCCTGGCAAATTTTACTACTGCACTAATGCGCCTTTGTTTTTGTTGAATGTGATGTTACAGCTTATTCCTTTCTGACGATTATGTTGTGCACGTGTACCCAACTTGCATTTAAAGATAAGACTCGGTTTTTGTAAAATAATAATAATAATTCTCTCCATCATGGCTCAGGACTTCTGGAGCTAAACAGAGTTTCAATCTGTTAATTTTCTTTTTAAAGAAAGACTAGCTCGTACTTTGGTTGGAGAGAACGCTCTGACAGAAATACCACGTTATCATTTCTCAAGCTTGATTAAATAGGTGCATGGGTCCTGAGATCTGATTAGTGGACCTGTATAGAGATAGTTTGCCATCTGCTACATCAGATCAGTCTTGTTAATTCTCAACAAGATTTGCCCTTTTGCCTGCCATCTTTGAGAGTCAAATTCTGGAGATTGTCCTCATTGTTTGGGTTCACCCAGAAGTTGAGGGACTGAATCCCTCTGGCACTGTAAGCATGTTCAGGGACAATTTTTCACTATTCTTTGGTGTACCTGTTCTTTGATATCTATCAGAGCCAACATAGAACTAAGGAGCATTTTTCTGACAGAACAATTAATGTCTCGATTATTGCAATGCACTCTACATGGGGCTCCCCTTGAACTGCGTCCGGGGGCTGCAGGTGGTCCAGAATGCGGCTGTGCGGGGGATTATGGGGGCTAGGGGCCACGCTCATGTGAACCCCCTCCTGCGCGAGCTGCACTGGCTGCCTGTGGCCTTCCGGGTGCGGTTCAAGGTATTGGTGATGACCTTCAAAGCGCTCCATGGCATCGGACCAGGGTATCTGCAGGAACGCCTACTACCAGCTAATATCCCCCACAGGCCAGTTCGCTCGCACAGAGAGGGCCTCATCAGGGTGCCGTCGGCCAAACAGTCTCTGTGGCGGCACCAGCCCTGTGGAATGAACTTCCCCCAGAAATCCGGACCACCACGGATCTCCTGGCCTTCCGTCGGGCTCTGAAAACATATTTATTTTCCCAAGCTGGGCTGTCTTGATCCCTCTTTTATATTTTAAATTTGGGTATTTTAATTGGGGTTTAAATTTTATATGCAAATTCTTAGGCCAGTTCGTTTAATTCTTTTAAAAGACTTTTAACTGTTGTTGTTTGTACTTTTGTGTTTTTTACCTCTGGCTGTACCTCGGGAGAGGGGCGGTATAGAAATTTAATTAAAATAAAAAATAAAATAAAAAATAAATTTCTTGTTCTGCTCTGGAGGCCTTCGCAGGAGTGGGGGAAGAGGAGAAAAGACAGTCCTGGCTCGGCCTTCCAGTGGAACAGGCCAGAGATCCAGTGCATTCGTGGGGGGTGCTGAGGAGGCCATTCCGGAGAAGAGAGGAAGCTAGGCTGACTCGGCACTGGAGGGGGTGCAGGCAAGAGAGGAGTTCCCTTGGAGACGCAGTGCTTGGGATGGCTTCTCCCTACCACGACCCCTTCCCGGTTGCAGGTTGGGCTGGCACACTTGGTTAGTGGACAGGGGGCTGCATGATAGCATAAGAATCAGGGTGGGGTGTCGGGAGGGAGCGAGGCAGGGGTGAGGAGGAAGAATGGGAGGAGGAGATGGGGCGGAGAGGGGGGACACGGAGCCAGTTGCACACCATCGGGGAGATTTTCTGCTGGGCGGGATGACTTCTGCCCCGCCCCCTGCCTGGTGTGCCTTTGGCTCGCCTCCAACTACGTGGTCCGATCGCTGGCCTTCTGCGGACCGGCACCGGTCCACGAACCGGGAGTTAAGGACCCCAGCTCTATTTCACAATAAACCTCTGGATCCTGAAGTGAGACGTTTTATGTTGTGTTGTCTGTTGTTCTTTGTGTGACAAAATTCCCCTGACAGATCCTCAGCCACTTTTTTCCAGGTCCGTCGTAACTTTGAGCGATTGTTAAACGGATGGTTGTAAATCGAGGAGTACCTGTAATCTGTAACAGCCATGACCTCTTGCTTGTATTTTACTCCCCTCCCAAAGAATGAAGGAGAATAGCAAAGAAGCAGCGGGAAGATGCCTTACCGATACCAGCCGTCAGCAGGCGCCTCACTGGTGGGCTAATTGGTTTCTCTGTGGCAGGTGGATTCAAAAAATAGGAAGCCTTTTCAGAGCCCAAAAGTCTAGGGAGATAAAGAAAAAAGAAAAGCGAAAGTCTCAGTAACAAACATGGCTCCTTAAAAACGACGGGTGGTCCATCCCTGGAGGTTTTTAAGAAGAGATTAAGCAGCCATTTTTCTGGAACGGTACAGATTCTCCTGCTTGGACATGGGGTTGGACTAGAAGACCTCCAAGGTCCCTCCCTCCCAACGCTGTTATTCTGTATTTGAAAGCACCAGCATTCCACTTTGACTTGACCAACCTGCTGGTCATCGGGTGAAGGAGCAGATGACAGGAGAAGAAAGCAGCGCTTCCAGGCTTCCGCTGTCAGCCTACAGAAGAAAAATAGTGGATAGCGACACGCAGTGAGCAGGTAGATCACTCTGCCCCTCCTCCTTTTGCCCTCTGCAGGGATTTGGTAGGAGATCAAGTCTCTGCCCTTCCGTGCCGGATGCCAAGGGAACGAGCGAGGAGGAGTTGCCAGTCAGTAAAACAAACAGGAGCTGCATCTTCCTAGGATTTGGGGAGCAGGTGAAGCCAACAGGAAGTCAAAGGAGCATTAGGGGTAATGGGAATTGCAGATCTTTACTCATTAATGTATCTATTAAACTTGCCTGCCACTCATCTCGCCAAGGACGACTCTGGGTGGTATACAGGCATTCAGAAGAACAGAGTTGGAAGGTACCCTTGGAGGTCTTCTAGACCAGCCCCCTGTTCCAGCAGGAATCAGAATCAGAATTTATTTTCGCCACGGGTGTCAGGACACACGAGGAATTTGTCTTCAGTGATCATGCTCAATACCTACATACATACACAGCAAGAATACAATCAAGATACATTCATAAGACAGTTTGAATATGTAAGCATAATCATGATCATTTGTATATATAGGCATATATAGCCATAATCAATTGTGTATATAAGCATGAGATACATTCATAGTCATAAAGTACGTAACATTCATCATGTCATGTAATAAAGTGCAGACATCATGTCACAAAAACTATTCCATCTTGTCACAAAGACCCCCTCCGCATTAACACTGTCTTGTAAGTTAGCTGTTTAGTAGATCAATGACATGAGGGAAGAAACTGTCCTTGTGTCTAGTTGTTTTGGTTTGCAATGCCCCGTAGCAGCGTCCAGAGGGAAGAAGTTCGAACAGACTATGTCCAGGTTGTGAGGGGTCCACAATTATTTTCCCCGCTCTCTTTTTGGATCATTCAGTGTACAGATCTTCAATGGAGGGGAGTTATAGGGAGTTATATATAG
>JANHFO010001110.1:249775-259813 GCA_032468095.1 Pareas carinatus | reverse complement strand
GGATGGAAGGCTGAGTCAACCTTGAGCCAGTGAGAATCGAACTGATGGCTAATGGCAGATAACAGTCAGCAGAAATAATCTGCAGTGCTGCTTTTAATCACTGTACCATCCTGGCTCTCTCTGTCTTTGAGTCGGTTTTTTTTACTCCTGATTTCGCTGGCTGAACTAATCCTTACTGTTTTCTTGTAAAGCTTTTTCAGAAGTGGGTTGCCATTGATTCCTTCCTAGGACTCAGAGAGAGTGAATGGCCCAAGTTCACCTAGCTGGTTTCATGCCTAAGGCCGGACTGGAACTCACAATCTCCTAGTTTCTAGCCAGGTTCCTGAACCACTATACCAAACTGATTTGAATTATTATTAGAGAGGGGAAAATAGAAACAAACTTAAGAGAAAAAGGGAAAGAACAAAGGAAAGAATAAAAGAACAAATTCATTCAGCCTTATTTTTAAAAAATCATTTAAAGTTTGCCACAAGGAATAAGATTGACCAACCTCCATTCTGTTGATTAGAAACCTATTTCATAAACAGAAAATAAACATATCCTGATAATTCAAAGCTTTAAATCTGGGTCATCTCCAGCTTTCAGAAGGAATCGTCCTCCCGGTCCACATGCTTGGTAAATCCATAATTCTTCATATAGTGATAATTTCCAAGGTTTTGGTCTGTAATTCAAAGAGTAGTCTCATACCTGTACTTCATATTGATTTTTGTCAGAAATAATCATACCTAGCATGATTGTTTCAAAGATTGACATTGCGCCGGAGATTATGTGTGGGAATGTCACTTCATTTTATTTGATTAAAGGATTCAGGGCTATAGAAATCATTATGCAGTGGGCGCATGAGATCTAGTCAACTAAAACACAGCAGCTTCAGACTGTCCTGTGGCCTTATGAGGTGATGTGAGATAATTGCAAAGTGACTAGAACTGAGTAGGGGCCATAGCACAGTTTCATGCACATTTCAGGGCTTGTGGTTGCTATAAAAAGACACTCACTGTGCCTGGGGGGGAAAAAACAGCCCTGCTATATTTAGATTTTATTTCTCACACCAGCAATGAGAAGAGAAAGTGATTGACTTCCAATTTCTGGAAGCGGTTTGCCAGGGGCCCTCCAAGCACAATGCTTTTGTGGAGATCTTTAGTTCCCCTAAAGATTGGGAAATTGGGAAAAATTGGGAAAAAATCTCTGTTTAGTTATCAATGACAGACACTTGCAGATACATAACTTTTATTATAAACATTAGAAAGCTACAATATTACATTACTTTTTGACATAATCACCATTCAAATTGAAGCACTTGTCATAATGTCTTACAAGGTTTGAAATTCCTTCTGCAAAGAAATCTCCCTCCTGCGAATAAAGCTAGAAGAGGTGGTAGTTGCTCGGCGTCAAAACTGAGCTACGGGGTGTGTGTGATCAAAATATCCTAATGGAACTGCTTCAAATGTTCTTGGGTGCATCTAGTGGTGTGCGAGTGAGCATTATTGTGAACCAACATCACACCGGAAGTCAGCGTGCCCCGACACTTGCGTCGCACTGCTTCAATGATGACAATGTGCTTCACGATGCTGTTACAGGGTGGCTTCAGTGTGATTATGTCAAAAAGTAATGTAATGTGGTTTTCTAAAGTGTATAATAATGTTCTGCATCTGCAAGTGTCTATCATGGATAATCAGAGTTTTTTTTCTGAATTGAGGTCATATAAAAGTTTATTTACTACTGTCTGAAAACACTGCTTACAATAGTTTACGCTGTAAATCACTTTTTATAAAAAAATAAATAAATAAAATTCCAGGGGGCAGGGTCCTGAAGAAGAGACCTCACCTTCTTGGCCTTCCAAAATGGCTTGAAGACCTGGCTCTAACAACTGACTTGGGGTGCCAATGAGAGCGTAGCATTCTGGAGGTGGTTATTGGATCAGATAAGATCCTGCCTCCTCCTAAGGTGTGTTTTGCTCCCTTCTTCTTCCTGTTGGTCAATATAACAACAACAACAACAACAACAACAACAACAACAACAACAATAATAATAATAATACCTCGCCCTTCTCCCGAAGGACTCAAGGCGGCTTATAGGCAGTTAAAAACAAACACATAATACAGAGACAATTAAAAACATATTAAAACAATTATATTTTAACATATTTTAACTGAATTTTACATTTCAGCCCTTTGTTCACAATTGTAGTGTTTTATGTGGCATTTTTATTGAATGGTTGTGAGCCGCTAGAGTCAACTTCAGTGAGATGAGTGAGCATATAAGTCTATTAAATAAATAATTAAATCAAATAAGTAAATAAATAAATAAATATTTAAAGCAGGGGTTCCCTCCGAGGACTGACAGCGTGCAAACAAGCCAAGCCTTGGGATGCAGGCAGCATGAGAAAACATGCCCCCTCTGATCTGTGGAAAAGCCTGCCTCCACAGAACCGGTCCCTGGTCCCCAAAAGGTTGAGGACTGTTGATTTAAAAAACACTGGATTTAAAATACCTGCACCTATGGTATTTCTCTGAATTAAGTCTTCATCAGTCAGCCTTTCTGCAGCATTTGGCAGTATTTGACACATTTCTCACACCATAATACACAGATAACTAGCACTTTTAACATTTGTAAAGATTCTATTTTTTAAAAAAAAAGCCCTTCTACTATTTGTGCTTTTTCAGATTTTATCATCACAGGAGGGACAACCATTCCTAAAAATGTTGTATCATACTAAAGAAAACTAGTTTTAAACTCTGTGCTACTATTTGTTTGCAATTGACAAGATTTCCCTGATATTACCCCACTCAGATCTGACAATAATCTATAAATAGTTGAATTCTTCAACATCCAGTGTGAGTTGCATTGAAATTTGATTATAAAATAATACATGGCACAGTCATGTTCAACTAAGAATAATTGTAATTTACACCTTGTGATTAGCATTAGGACTCGACACATTCTAAGTCCATATTCTCCTGAAGCTCTTTCGCAAAGCAAAATGGCCTCCTTGTTTTTAAGGTTGAAACAGTGGCTTTCCTTCTAATTAAGTCCTTACTCATGGCTCTTCATTAATTGTTATGACATAATGGAGAACATAGTGAGGAACAATTTCAAATATATGACAGTGTCATAACTATCAATGAAGAGCCATAAGCAAGGAGTTTATATCATCTGTTTGTTTTCAGCACAGCTAGTATCTTCAAACAATCACTGCCTTATTACTACCATGAGCCTGAATTCTGGGAAGCCATATATTTGAGTCGGTCACTTCCATATTCCAGCTAGCAGGAAATGAACAAATCGCCTCTGGCAGGAAACAAACAGGAAACAAGAAACAAACAGGAAACAAACAACTCATTCCAAACAAATCACCTTTCACTACACACAGCATGTTGCAACAAATTAACAATAAACACCTGCTTTGATAATGCATAGCCATTTGCTGTTTTTGTTGTTGTTGTTGCATTTATTTGTTTATAAGCTGTTTCAGCCTGAGCTGTGTATCTCCAAAATGCCTATTTAGTCAAATAATGAAATTCATGCCACTAACCTATAGCATTTGTTTGAGATGTATTATCACGAATAGGGGAAGATGGAATATATTAATTTTGAATTAATTTGGGACAAACATGGGAAACCCAAAAGACCAAAAGCAGTTCCCATTGCATTGACAAGACTTTTAAAAATTAGCATTGTAGCATCTGAAACTAATGTTGAAACTTTAACAAGAGTTAGCTAAAAGTGATGTCTGTTCACAGTCTTTGCAGCCGGACCAAAGATTATACAGAGTAACTAATTTCCCTCTGATATGATTTTCCCCCTAGAGGTTCAGATAAATCAAATATGATTTGCTGCTTTTAAATATTTAATGCAACTAGAAAAAAATAATCAGAAATCTTTAGAATCGTTTAGTTAAAACAAGACTCTAAAACAATGTAAAGGTATCAGATTGTACATGCATAGCTGCAGTTGCTTAAAAACAAATGTATAGCTAGATGTACTTTATCATAGCTGACTTATGTCAAAATCTTCATTACCTACACAAAGAGTGTGTTTGTGTTAGGACAAGTACATGTCAGTGGTCTTACCAGTAAGTTCTGGGAATATCTTCACAATGTTAAGCATCTAGTTTATTACTTCATGTAGAACTTTTTAAGATAAATGTGCCTAGATATTAAAGTGGTTCCAATCTTATGGGATATTGTTGAGAACACATCTTGTTCTCTTTAATTCAGTTGTCTCAAGAAAAAGTGATCACCCTAACTCCCGGCTTCATTTTTGCTAACACAGCATATATTCCATTGATTTTGTGGTTGTCCATCTAGCAATATCCATATGCAGAGTTGTTTTTGAGGCTGTTGAATAGAGGTATCTACTGTAATTATTGGATTTCCTTGGTAGAAATCTATTAGGTGCACCTCTTGCTCAATTTTGTATACCAAGGCCATTTTTTCCATTGACCAAAAAGTAATCTAGATATGACTTCAAATTACATGTGAGACTAAAATTATTCCAATGAAGATAGTTAAAATAGTAAGGACTTTGTTTTCAGCTAAAAATAATGTTAGATGAGACAAGCTATCATTTTCAAATTGTGGATGGAACTATGTCAAGAAATTGCATCTACTGTATGTGGTGGTACAGTGGTTAGAATGCAGTACTGCACGCTAATTCAGCTGACTGCTGGCTGCCAGCAGTTCAATTTTGATCGAAGTATACTAAATATATACCTCTGGAAATATTAGAAGCTTTGAAAACTAAACATGGTTTATGACTTTAGAATATCCACCTGTTTTATTATATTTCTAAATGACAATTTTGGATAAGTAAGAAATGTTCAAAGATGCTGATTAAAAAGAATAACCTAGGAATCTGTTCTTCTTCAGATTCTTTTCTGAAGTAATTTGAAACTCAAACAGAATTATCAGCTGAATAAGATAAAAATAAATGTTAAATGATTTCACTACTTATTGTATCACTAATTTTACATTTAAATGATTTTGTTTTTGCCATCTTGAATGTTTGCGAGAGCAAAAAAGCAGTTATACATCAAATAAGGATAACTGATTAATTAGATATATTTCCAAGAACAATATTTGTGCTGCAGTAAATTATTTTAGAGTTCATTGAATTATTCTAGTCTGCAGATGATAACTTAATAGTATATTTTATACTGTTTCATTTTGACAGCACCTGGTAGAATTAGTTGAAGATGAAATGCAAACCTGTGCCAGGAACATATCTCCTTAAATTAGACAGTGTGAAGAAATTCTATTAAAAGCCTTCCAGTGATTCATGACATTTTGGAAAAACAAAACTCTAAAAATACCCAAAGAGGTACTTCATATCATTTGAACTGCCTGTGATAAGTGAGGCAACATTGAGTAGGGTCAAGCTTGTTGACAGAATAAGATAAAAATGATCAAGAAACTGTCCTACTTAAAAAAGATGTAATCTGTAACATTTTTAATAAAGCTAGTTCAAGAGTTTTGGTACAACAGCAACCTTTACAGGTAGAGTATGGAAAATTGCCCAATCATATCTACAGACCCCTCACATCCTGGACATAAAGTGTTTCAACTCCTCCCCTAGGATGTTGCTATGGGGAGTTGCATGCCAAAACAACTAGGCACAAAGACAATGTTTTCCCTCATGCCATCACTTTCGTAAATATTTAAACCCCACAGCACTGTCTTAGGTTTACTTAAAGATATTTACCAATGTAATAGGGCTGTATTATCCTTCTCATCTTTCCTATTATCTTTTCCTATTCGTATCTTATGAATCAGAATATATTGGCCAAGTGTGTCTGGACACACAAGGAATCTTCCTCCTTCCCTCCTTCCTTCCCTCCTTCTCAACCTACTCAGGTCCTTTAATTTTCTTCTTATTTATACAGGTAGTCCTTGACTTACAACCACAATTGAGTCCAAAATTTCTGTTGGTAAATGAAACATTTGTTAAACAACAAGTGAACAGTGGTTAAGTGAATCTGACTTCCCTGCTGATTTTGCTCATCAGAAAGTCACAGAAGCAGGATCCCATGATGCCGTGACACTGCAACTGCCATAAACAGGAGTCAAGTGTCTGGATTTTGATCAGGTGACAATGGAGATGCTCCAATGGTTGTAAATGCGAAAAACCGCCTTAAGTCCCTTTTTCCAGTGCTGTTGTAACTTTGAATGGTCGCTAAATGAACTGCTGTAAGTTGAGGACTACCTTTGGTTCTGTTCTACGCTTCTGGAGAACAGAAGGTTTTCAGGATGTTATGTTTAGTCAGGGATTATTCATTCATCTCAGTTAGGCTTCATCAATCAGACCGCACAATTTTATGGTTAGGAAGAATATGCAGTCAGACTACAGGCAATCCTCGATGTACGATCACAACTGAGCCCTACATTTTTGTTGCTAAGTGAGACATTTGTTAAGTGAGTTTTGACCCATTTTACGACCTTCCTTGCCACTGTTGTTAAGTGAATCGCTGAAGTGGTTAAGTTAGTAACCTGGTTGTTAGGTTAATCTGACTTCTCCATTGACTTTGCCTGCCAGAAGGTCGAAAAAGGGGATCCCGTGACGCCGAGACGCATAAACATGAGTTAGTTGCCAAGCATCTGAATTTCAATCAAGCGACCATGGAGATCCTGCAGTGACCGCCAGTGTGAAAAACAGCCATAAGTCACTTTTTTCCCCAGTGGCATTGTAACTTCGAACCGTCACTAAGCAAACTGTTGTAAGTCGAGGACTGCTTGCATTGGTACACTGAAGGGAAGTGAAAAGGTACCGTTCACTGGTCGTCCTTGGACTGGAAGCACATACTCATTCTCCTTCTGCATAATCTGATAAGTAAAGTCAAGCAAACTTTTGCCTTCCACTTGTATTGTGTAAGTGTTTATGGAATCCATCTTCACCGTCCATGAACCTGGCTCAGGGACAGGAGAGATCTTCACAACCTTCTGGTTGTTTGTGTTGATCAGCATCCTCAGGGACGAGAACGGAGAACCTGCCGTGAGTCGACACATGAATAGACACAAGAGCAGATGTAGGCAAAGGCAGAATTTGAGGAAATGTCTCCCTCCCATTAACCCTCTGCAGCCAATCCTGTTGTTCTGTTCTGTACTCCTAATTCCATGTTAGTGATTTATAACAGGGGTCCCTAAACACCCCGTCCAGGGCCCACTACTGCTCTGTAGCCTGTTCAGAACTAGGCCGTGAAAATGGTGGTCGAGCGTATGCAGCTCCACTCGCACAAGCAGCGGGGGGAGTATGTACACGCGAAGCTCCATTTCAGCAAGTGTGCGTGCCCGCCACGTGTGCGGAACCACCCCCTCCCTCACCAGCCTACAAATCCAGAAAGGTTGGGGACCGGTGATTTGTAAGGTTTTCAAAACATTGTCCAAGTTTCCGTGAAGTGATATAAAGCCTGTCCCCATGTGCTGATGATTGGATGCCTCTAGAAGAGTCCCGTTCGTGTCAGAGACACCGACGAAGGCACATCCGGCTGGAAAGGCTTAGTCGGTGACATCACCGTTGCCCGGGGGATGACCATGGGTGCTCCTTTCATGTCTCCGTAAGGAATTGGAGTGAGAGACGAGAGATCACCCTGACACACAACAGCATTTGGGCCTCAACCATGGGCTTGCTAACTTCCAATCCGGCGTTATAACCACATGAGCCACCGTGTCCCATCTAGAAGAGTGTTTCTCAACCTCGGCACCTTGAAGGCATGTGGCCTTCAACTCATGCTGGCTGGAGGTTTCTCTGGGAGTTATGTCCACACGCCTTCACATTGACAAACTTGAGAAACAGTGCTCTAGAAGATAGTTATTATCGGTAGCTACTGAGTAAGCGCCGTATGTCAAACTGCCCCTTACCTGAAGGTTGGAACACATCCATGCTGAAGGGCATCGATGCTTTGACAGAGATGGTCAGCTCTTTAAGAGTTTCATCTACAGGGAAGGAGAACTGTGAAGTATACATTTGGCCATCAATCAGTTTAACAGGAGCAGCATTCAGGGACTTCTCCATTATGCCCAGGACCTCTGAAAGCTTATTTTTTGTAGTGAGCACATAGAATCCACCAGAATAAGCTGCCAGTTCTTCATAGCTGTTCGCAAACGCTTTAGGGTTATCTTCAGGAACACCTGTAGAGGATAATGAACAGAATAACAGATTTGGAAGGAACCTTGGGGGTCTTCTAGTACAAGCAAGAGATTCTATAGCAGTGATGGCAAACCTATGACATGCGTGCCACAGTGAGTACACAGCTCCCTCTCTGTTGGCACGTGAGCCAAGTCGCCCCAACATTGCATGCTCAGAAAGAGAGTAGCGGCGCCAGGTGATGACATCACGAGCAGCAGCTCATTAGGTGCGACTCATCCAGGCACTCAGTGCCCAAAAGGTTAGCCATCACTGTCCTTTACCATTTCAGACAAATGGTCGTCCAATCTCTTCTGAAAAACCTTCCAGTGTTGGAGCATCCACAACTTCTGGAGGCAAGTCGTTCCACTGATTAATTGTTCTCACTGTCGGGAAATTTCTCCTTAGTTCTAGATTGCTTCTCTCCCTGATTGGTTTCCATCCATGACTTCTTGTCCTGCCTTCAGCTGCTTTGGAGAATAGCTTGACCCCCTCGTCTTTGTGGAGGCCCCTGAGATATTGGAAGACTGCTATCCTGTCATCCCTAGTCCTTCTTTTCATCAAACTACAGAAATTCCCTTTGAAAGCAGCCTCCAAGGTACAATTAATCGGTGGAATAGCTTGCCTCCAGAAGCTGTGGGTGCTTTTTTTGCTAGGTGGCTTTTTTTTTAAAAAAACAAAACCTTCTCAATGTTTTTACCATAAATATTTACTAACCCATGGACAAAAGGTCGGCTCCTTTTTAAGAAACCTTGTTTCTTGGCTCTCCTGCAGGCAGAGAAAAACAGCTTTTTAAAGCTGGCACCTGACAGGTGTTGTTGGAATGCCACCCCCCCCCCAAACCGATCACTCTCACACCCTCTGCAAACTCTTCTTCAGAAGCTGTTTTCCTTCGCTATAAACTGCTGCAGATTTCATCATCCCTCGAGGGTTATATGTCCAAGGGGCTGTATTTGCTTTCAGTTAAATTCAAAAGTAAATACAAAACTGGCTGCCTGCTTGGAAAATGCTCCCGAACACAAGCCAGCTGGGTGTCATGTTTAAATCAAGCTCAGAAATCTTGGCTGCTGTGCCTGATTTTCAAGTTGAGGCAGTGCAGAAACACGGTTCCTTTGTCTGTCATCTCAAGAATGTCGAAAGCGCTGCCACGTGATTCCTTCAGACGATGCAACCGCTTGGAGGGAAACGTGGGCATGGCCTTCATGTAATCCGCGCTTAAGACATCTCTGAAGCAAACAAGAACTAGACACCAAGAGCAAAATCTTTCTTGCCTGAAGCAGAAATCAAGCTGAGCCTCCTCAACAGATTTCACAGGCAGAAGCTTGCACACAACTAGTGATGCTAATGCATCTGTGGGCCTTGTGTTAGACACAAGTCTTCCTTTCCCTCATGCCCTGTCTCTTGGGCTCTGTTGCTTCAAGACAGCAGTTCTATTGTGCATATGGTAGGTCAGCCCTTGTATGCAACAACTTGCTGATTTAGGTGATGGGATTCCATACTGGCAAGGGTGTAGAATTCTCTGGATGGAAGACAAGGGATCTTGAAGGCAAAGATGGACTCTTCCATTTTCTTTCTGGCAGGCTGGCCATATTTGAACCACACAGGAAGGGAAATTGTTCCTGCAGTGTTATTCTTCCTCAAACTGCCTATGTGTTGTAGAAAAATATTACTTCTCCCCTTTCTTCTTTCTCCTTCTCCTTCTCCTTCTCCTTCTCCTCCTCCTTCTTTCTTTCCTTCCTTCCTTCCTTCCTTCCTCCCTCCCTCCTTCCCTTCCTTCCTTCCTTCCTTCCTTCCTTCCTCCCTCCTTTCCTTCCTTCCTTCCTTCCTTCCTTCCTTCCTTCCTTCCTTCCTTCCTTCCTTCCTCTTCCTTTCCTCCTTCCTTCCTTCCTTCCTCTTCCTGTCCTCCTTCCTTCCTTCCTT
>JANHFO010001110.1:229962-242076 GCA_032468095.1 Pareas carinatus | reverse complement strand
CCCTTCTCTCTCTGAATCTCTCCCCTCCTCCCCCACTGCAAATCATTAGCTGACCTTGTTTGATTGCTGCGCGGCAGTTTTGAATGGCCGCATGGAGGCCAGCAGAGACTCTAGGGAGAGTCGGATCTCACTCACCTATCCTGCTGCTCGTTGCCTTGCTGCTCCTCTCCCTGCTGTGACTCTCGGTGAAACTGCCGTTGCATTTGAATTCTGGATGTCCCTTTCCACTGCCTTCTCGGATTGGTCCAGTGCAGGTTGGCTTTTCAATAAATGTTAAATAACTCCTTAAAAATAATTTTTTGAGAAATTTTTGTTGTAGTTTGCTTGTAGATGGAAAGCAAAGGTATGTATGAATTTTCAGAAGTATAGCTTTTATGGTGTTTGAGATATAGCGACGAGTCAGATGTGAGTGAGAAATTAATGATAAATGAATCGTTTTTGACAAATATTACTATAGATAAATTAGCTGTACCTTAATTTGGGCTAATAAAATTACTGCTGTTGTTGTGTAGTTTTTCAGGGAAGCGCCTTCAAGAATTTTTTTCAATTTGACTACATTTTTTAAAAAATAAAATGGAAGGATTTTCTGTTATTTTCAGTAACGAAACTTTCTGTATGAAGGAGATGGTAGCTTAAAATCGAGGTTAAAAAGTTAGTAATTCCTCAGAAAAGCTTATATCTTCCAAAAGTGTGCTGTTCTAAGATCAAGGTCTATGCACATGATTTTCTTGCTTTAATATGCAAGACATACTGTATATGTTTCCATAATCTGGCACCAGAATTCAAGTGCTGATATAAAGGCATGACTAATACTTCTATACAGCATGGGACCCTGACCCTATAAGCCAAAATAAGCAGAACCAAGCTGGTCGCTCTGGGGCTATGTGTTCCTAGCAGTTTTCCAGTGCATCATAGAAGGGGAAAATGTAGAATGAGTTTCTAAGCACCACTCTGAATACTTTGCACATTCATATAAATGAGTGTAAGGATGATGAACAGCAGAGGCTTAATAGAATGATGGTGGAAGTAGGACCAGTGAGGAAAGGAAATTGGGTTGTAGCATGAGATAATTGGGAAGAAATCAGAATATGTTAATGTGTGGCCTAAACTCTACTCTGTTCCACACAAGTTGGTGGGAATCCAAAACCTTCTGAAACTACAACTGAATCTTTTCTCCCTCCCCACCCTGCAAGATTAGGGACTCTCCAGAACAATTCAGTGAGGTCTGAAGATACTCAGCATCAATGGAATATTGATTCCTCAGAATATCCGGAAAATTGGAAGACAGCATAATAGATTAGACCAATGAACCCTCAACTTTTTGGGCACCAGGGACTGGCTCCCTGATGAAGGGTTTTTCCATGGACCAGAGGAGATTTGGTTTTGCATGCTGCCTGCATCTCGCAAGTGGGGCTTAGCTTGTTTGTGGGACCTGGTTGCTGGCATGCCACAGACCGGTGCCAGTCCACGGACCAGGGGTTGGGGACCCCTGGGTTAGACTATCCTAAAAAAGGGAAAAACTGACTCCATGATCTGCTGTACAATTCATCCTGTGTTGAAACGTTTAGCGTAGATCCCATATGTACATCTCAAAATCAGTCTCTTTATTGAGAACAATTCACAATACTGGGGCAAAGGAATGTGCAGCCACACATCTGAAGCTTATAAAAAGATAAATAATATAGATTTCTATGTAGATTGTGGGTTTTATTATATCCAATATGCTTTTGTACATAATTTCTTTTCCTGAATATGGTTGTTCATTAAGATTCTCTCTTTTCTGCTTTAGGGTGTATATTGAAATCTGGTTTCCTCTTTTAACTGTTATCCATCAGTGACAGTGTGAACAAATGACAGGTTACACTCATTTCTACTGCAACATTTCTTGTTGACAAGTGAGAGCTTCTTCCTTTATTGATAGTCTACATAAGAGGAGATATGACTAGCTTAGCAGACCCTCTATGCAATGACACTTCCACATCTCCATGGAAACAGTACATCAGCATATCTCTTGATGGCCATTATTAAACAAGGACACTGTTATTATCCAATAATAAACAGTCTTGCTCTTCAAGATAGCTGGGCCCATCTGTTAGAAATGAAGTCGGTATGAATTTATAATTCAGTCATGCTGAGAAATCCATTAGAAATCTTTTTTCTGAATTCTTGCAGTTTAAACAGCACAGTTGTTACTATGTACTCATTATACAAGCATATCCAAGAGTATTACAGTATTAGATGATAAACTCCTCTGATCAATTGTTCCAGCGGTTTATGCAGATATCTATATCTGTTTTGTTAATGAATCTGACTATTTGGATGTTGTAACCTTGAAGGACCTCTTTTAAGGCAATTCGATCTGAGTTGCAAAACTCTTTATGACCACTAGATGGCAAGCTGAAAACAACACTTTTCTCTCCTCTAGTGGTCAGTCAGGTTTCTGCATTCTAGGTATATTACTACCGATGACTAATTCTCAGTATTTTCCCACCATCATTAAAATGTGCCTGCTAGTGAGGTCATTCAGATTTTCAAAATATTAAAAAAAAAACATTCTGGCAACTGCTCCATGGTTTATCATAGGACTATTTCAGAGCTGTTATCTAAAATGTCACTCTGGCCTGGTAAATGCTAACAATTGTCATGAAAGAACATTTAAAACCAATCAAAGTCTTTTCAGTATCATGGACACCAACAACCAATATGTTTTACCTGTTCTTCTGTTTCCTTAACTCGTTGTGAAAGACTATGAATAGTGAATGCAAGTGATGTGAATGATAAGAGAAGTTAGAATGTTATAAAGGAGCCCACTTAGATTATGGACTCCAACTTACAAAATTGTATTATCTGCTTGATGAAAACTAATGCCTTCTAATCAGTAACTTGGTACGACTCTGCAAAAAAAAAATTAAATCCACAGAAGGCTACAAATATCATTTGTCTCTAACCCTGAGATAATTTAGAAGAAAAGGGAGAAGAGAAAGTGAAGAGAAGGGAAGAGGGAACCGTGAAGAGGAAGAAGAGGAAGAGGAAGGAGAAAAGGGAAGTAGGGAAGGGAGAGGAGGGAAGAGGGAGAAGAAAGGGAGGAAAGGAGAAAGGAAGAACCGGAGAAAGGGAAAGGGAGGAAAGAGGGAGAAGTGGAGAGGAGGAAGACAGAAGGAGGAGGAAAGGGAAGTAGGAAAGGAAGAGGAGAGGAAGGGGGAGAAAATGAAAAGGAAAGATAGGAAAAGGAAGAGAAAGAAGAAGATAGAAGATGAAGAGTAATGAGTAATGAGACATTAATGGTATTAGATGAGAATTGTTGTTTCATATGTTATGCATAACATGCTGCTGCGTGCTTGGATAATGTAACAGATAAATAGCTGATCTTTCATATTGATGGTTTTTGGTCTGTGGATATGTGTTACATGATTTGAAATTGCAATTTATAAGTGTTTAAAGTAAGTAATGAAAAAAATATGTGATAATCATGATAATTCTACAAAGGTAGATAAGTTTATACTGAAGTGTTAATGTTACTGTTAAATAATTTACTAGATTAAGTCCTTCTTCTTTGCTATACTTTTCTTTAATTTGCTGTTGAAGATTATGTATGTTATAAAGTGAAAAAGTAATAAAGCAATTGAAAAGAAGAAGAAGAAGGAATGCTGTTCATGGGGTTAACTGGGGGGGAAAGGCACATAGAGAATTATCTCCTGTGTTTTGTTTTATGGTTTTGGGTATCCTCTACGTCTCTTCTCACACCTCTAGAGCCAATTATGGTTCCTCAAAATGCCCAACAGCAGTGCCAGGAAGGAGCAAAAATTGCCAGCAGGCAGAATCTTTATTAGAACTAATTGTAGCTATAGTCTGATCATGGATTTTGGATATATTCTTCCTTGTAAGTCAATGTGGTTTCCTTAGCTTTTTCTGTAAAGCAGTAATATTGCAGATGTTCAGTTATCCAACGTGATGCCTGTTAAGGTCAATGGTGTGTTGATGGTAAACAGCTTGCTAAAATAACTTAATTTTGTTTTTGGATCTGGATACTAGCTACTGTTTCCTCTAGGTTCTAATTGACTAAGGGAGCTTCCCGCGTGGAGGATCTTTCCTCTTCCCTTCAGCTGGTGGCTTGTACTGTATTATTTTACGAGCTGTGATGATGGCTATAGGAAAGGAACTTTTCCCACATTTTGTCTGATTTCACAGATATTCATTAGAAGATGCTGCCTAAAAATACACGCAATCTACTGTTTCTAAGGCTAAGGATTCTTTATTCGGAATGCAAATTCTCACTCATTAAGAGTTGGCTATATTGCAACCAGTGTGTAATTTGCTAGGGGCAGCCATGTTGCAATCCCTTCTCTACTTTATGCATAATTTTTTCTCCAGAAATAAACAAAAAGGAGGGAGGAAGGAGGTGCATTTTTGGTAACAGGGTAGGGATTCTTCTAAGCAGATTGTCAACCTCTTTTAATTTCAGGGTCTTTCTCTTTCGCTCTGTGTGTCTTTTTCCTTCTGTGTTGTAAACTTAAATTAGTTTTCCTTCCTCCAATTACGTTTGAATTGTACCTCCCTCCCCCACTTCGGCTGTAATTGAAGGAAGGTAAATGAGCCCCTATGACCCCATTTATCTTTAAGGCAAGATAGCCGCTTGTGCAAGTTTCCGTCCAATTTTGGTCACTGAAGCATTTTATTGGGTCTGATTAGTCCCATCGAGTGGGAGCATCATCATCTCGTCAGTTCAAAAGTGTCATTAAACTGAGGTAAGCTGTGGCAATGCCTGAGCTGGGAATATGTAAATTCCCTGGCAGTAGGTCTATTCTTCATCCTGTCAATTTGCTCCCACTTGCTATTAACTCTCTCACTTGCTCTCCCTGCAGCAGGTAGGAGTATTTGTGTTTGTGTCCTGAGGAATGAGTATGCTTGGGTGTGTGTACATGTGTATGTTTCAGGACCTTTCTTGTTCTGGCAAGGTTTATGTAAAATTGCATTTTGAAAGACTCATGATAGGGCAGATGTTAGGCTGTGCTGCAAATTTCTTCTTCTCTTTTTTTCAATCCCATTCTTACATTTTGATAGGGAATGGTGGTTTAAAAATTCAAAATTCTCAAGGGTAAGAATGGTGGGTTTGTAATGATACGATTGAGAGATACAGTATATCAATGTTCCACCTTTCATGATGCTATCATTGTCACAGTAGTCTGTAGCTTCCTTGGTTTCCAGTACTTCAGTGAAATCTCTTGTAGAGGTATAAGCAGATGCTTACTCTTATGGGCCTTTGTCAGTTCAGGAAGTAAGGCAGCTAGGAGAGAAGGATACAGATAGATATGCTATGTGTTATTTAAGCAGGATAAAGGAAGTACGCCCTGGGAAACACCATTCCCCCTGAGTCCCAACAGGCCCCCTACCTTCCTGGCCTTCCAGAAGGGCTTAAGAAGGTAGCCATTCCCACAAATGCTGGGAAAATGAGGCTGGAGCTCAACAAGGTAGAGCATTGATGTGTGCAGAAAGTGTTGTTATGAGAATTTTTATTGGGGTTGTCTTGTTTTTTGGTATTTTGAGCTAATTTGGTGTATTTGTTGAGGACCAGGCTAGAAATCGGAAGACTATATGTTCTAGACCTACCTTAACCATGATATCAGCTGGATGACCTTGGGCCAGTTGTCCTCTCCCAGAACTAGGAAGAAGACAAGGGCAAACCATTTCCAAATATCTTGCTAAGAAAATTGCTCTCTAGCAGTTGCCAGGAGTCTAATTGACTTGAAAGCATGAAAAAAAATTTTTGGTGAACCACCCAGGGTTACTGTTCATAATATAGATAGCTGTAGACAAACAATTAAAATCTGGGGAAGGAACACTTTTCAGTTGTGTTTCAGGCCTGGATATGGAATGGAAACAGCATTGGTTGTGTTTTTTGAAATGATCTGTGATGAGAGCAGAATAGGGATAGTGTATCCATCCTCACTTTATTTGACTTCTTGGTAGCTTTCAATGGCATCAACCATGGTATTGATGGAGAAAAATATCTGGTTCAGTTCCAAACTGGGAGACAGATGCTGATGGCATGAATTGAAAGCAGTGGCATGAGAAGTGGTCTCCCTTTTATTCAGTTAACCAGAGGCAAACAGTGGCAGAATGCCTCTGGGGTGGCAGACAAAATCAGTTCAGCGGGTACATGGATTTTTATACTATTCTGGTACATTTCACAAGCTGTTAGTTTACATCTCTTTACCTTTTGTTTTAAGTGACTCCTACAGATTAGGCAAACTTGTGATTCTATCCTAGGACTGGGGAGTTGTAAATCATAATGGCTACTTAATCCTGTCAATTAGTTTTGATTAGTTCTTGCTTGTTGTCTGTTCAAGTATTGTTGCTATTGTCTTTCTTGCTGAATGGGAAAGTCTGCATTGTTTCTGTTTTTACAATAGCTTTTGGGCATTTCGGCTGCTTCCCTGACTTTTGAATTGGTATTTTTGTAATTTTGGGGTGAAGATAAATAGGGGTCTGATCTTCTCACAGTATTCTTCTGGAATGGTTTGGGGGTTAGAAATGGAGAGTACTGTATTGTCCTGGTTCATTTCCTTTCTTTGGGACAGGGGTCTCCAACCTTGGTGACTTTACAACTTGTGGACTTCAATTTCCAGAATTCCTCAGCCAGCTCTGAGAGTTGAAGTTCGCAACCCGTAGAGTCGCCATGGTTGGAGACCCCTGCTTTGGGACATTCTCAGTTGCTGTTTATAAGGAGTAAGAGGTCTGGTCCTAACCGTGTGCTTTGTGGGGTTTTGTAGGGTTTGTTACTTTTTCTACTTCTGTTTAATATCTACATGAAATCGCTGGGTGAGATCATCCATCACCATGGGCTGAGATATCAATATGCTGATGATAGCGATAGCAATAGCACTTAGACTTATATAATGTTTCACAGCCCTCTCTAAGCAGTTTGCAGAGTCAGCCTGTTGCCCCCAACAATCTGGGTCCTCATTTTACTGACATAGTTATGTCTCAGTCCATGTTGTTGAGTAAACCGTGCTGGGACCTCCCTCTCACAGTGCCTGCAGATTGTTAAGAATTGGATGGGAAGCAACAAACTGAAACGGAACCCTGGAAAGATGGAATGGCTCTGGATTTTGTCCATGGAGAGTTACCATCTTTGTTTTTGGAAATTGCACTGTCTAGATGGACCTGGTATGCAATCTGGAGATTCTCCTGAATTCGGGACTCCTGCTCAAGCCAGTCATGGCAAGAAGGGCCTTTGTGCAACAGTGTGTTGTTTGACAGTTATGCCCATTCCTGGACCACAAGCCTTGCTTACAGTCACTCATGCCCTAGTCACTTCTCATCTTAACTGTTGTAATGCACTCTACATGGGGCTTCCCTTGAAAAGTATTTGAAGCTTCAATTGATTCAAAATGTGGCGACCCACAAGATTTTGTGCAAGCATGGATTTGCTCTTGCTGGAGCTGCATTTGTTGTCATTTGCTTCCAGGTCAAATTCAGGGTGCTGTTTGTCATCTTTAAAGTTCTATGTGGCTTGGATCCAGGTTGTTTGAAGGACTTCCTTTTCCCAGTTGCATCTACTGAACCAACCAGAGCAGGGAGGCAAGGTATGTTGCCTGTCCCCTTTCTTAAGGAGGTCCATCTAGGAGGACCAAGAAGAAGGACCTTTTCTTTCAGAAAATTGGGAAAGATTCCAACATTTTAAACGTAGATTAGCATTCACCTTTGAGAGATTTCATCACATAAAGAAGAATGGGACTATAGCGATCCTCTATCTGGAAATCGCAGCAAGAATAATATAACAGGTAAGCCCATGCAGAATCTTTGGTCTTCCGCTTTCACTTATGCAATCTCATATATATCACCTGCCGCCTGATAATTCAAGCTGGCATTGACCTGGGAAACATAACAAGGATAACCTTCACATACATTTGAACAATTCTAAGTGCACAGATGGAGAAAAGGACTTTTCGCTTTTGACTTATTTATTTTCATTGAACAGAGATACTGTGTTTCAAGGACAACAGTGCTTTTTGTCAGTTTTTCAGATCCCCAAGGAGGCCGCTGTCAGAGAGAAAAGAAAAGTACGGAGATGGCTAACTATGGCCTGTTTTTCTACCATAGGTTCCTTTTCTGGAATGACATTTAAACATTTCATATTTACTGTGCAGCCCAGGCTATCAAAAACAATTTCCGAAAGGAAGAGAAATCTGTTTAAAAATCACATCCTGCTGAGCTATCAGCTGAAAAGCACTTAAAAATAAAATTTTGTTTATTACAGTGCAAAGTTTAGCTAGCTTTGCTGATTGTGGATGCAATCAGAGCAAATGAGGTCACGTGTCAAGCAATCTCTCGATACTTATCTTCCAGAGAGGGTATAGGCTTTGCTAGTTATTCGGGACTTAATATCTATTTAATGCTGATTCTGTAGCACCACAAGCACAATGAACACATGTCAAGTTATCGGTACGGTGTCATGGAGCGTGGCTTTGATGATTCAATCAAAACTATGCATTTGTAATAATTCACAGCATTAAATTCCATACAAATTAACTAAAGGCAAAATCAGTTACAGCTTCTGTAGGCTATTGAAGGTGAACCCTTCTACAGCTCACTGAGAATAGATCTAGGCTTGTTTAGAGTAGAGAGCCTATAGTCAATTCTCATCTGAGATTCAAGGTTAACATGACATCATAAGTGCCCCAAGAGGCCAGGGAAAGAGGAAACATTTGCATAAACTGGGGAAAAAATAAACAGAACAGAAGGCCATTACAAGGGAATAGCAGAGCTAATAGAGGATCTTAGGTTTCATTGTATTGTTGGGAACCATAGATCACTGTTATATATGCAAGGGTGCTGTATTATTAGTTAATGTAGTGAACAAATTAGCTCTAGAAAGTGTCCTCTCATGAACCTTTTGGTGCCAGTCCAGTCTAAGAAGAACAGTTTCTTAATTTTCAATGTGGTAATGGCATTCCTTATGACTATTGTGTCTATTGCATTTCCTGTGGAAATATCAGAGTCAAAATAGAATTACATTGGCTGTAGATAGCAATAGTGATAGCACTTAGACTTATATACCACTTCATAGTGCTTTATAACCCTCACTAAGTGGATTACAGAGTGAACCTATTGCCCTCAACAGTCTGGATCCTCATTTTACTGACCACGGAAGGATGGAAGGCTGAGTCGATCAGGATCAAACTCCTGGCATCCAGCAACATTGCATCTAACTGTGCCACCACAGCTCTGATTACAGACCTTAATCTGTAGCAATTTCCAAAGCACAATCTCCTAGATTTTTTCAGGTTGAATTTAGAAGGGACTCTGTAAAAAGTGAGAAGAGGGGTTTTGCATGTTAGGTGATGTTGTCTTGTTAGTTTATGTTTCTTTTGTTCCCTTTCATATTGCTCAGGCAAAGTTCTATAGTTCCCCTTTTGTAACAATAAAGAATGGTGCCATTTTTAGGTCTCCCGTTATCCATTTCCTGCTACCAACACAGTGATAAGAAGCTCTTTTTCAGGGTGTATTAAACCTGAATTGAGTAAACACAAACACCTCTAAGGCTCTGCATAATTCAAACGTAACGTTTAGACAATATATTGTTCAATAAGATCTAACAAGAACAATCAGCAGAAAGTTTAGAAAGAATACTCTAAAGGTAAGGAACGGAAGAAAAATACTGTATGATAAAGGCTCAATGTAATGGATTAATCAGAGAAAAGGAAGAAATATGACTATTAAATCCAAATTGGATTTTACATTTGTTCATTTTACATTTTTTACACATCTTTTGCATATGTAAAATGGCAAATAAATATTTTCCATGTATGAAATGAATGGAATTTGACACGTGTAGAAACACACAGTGTATGCACAGATCTTGTTCATTACTTCCAAAGTCCACAAAACTAAGATCTGTTAAATTAAATCTTTACTGTATTGTTAGAATTTTAAAATGTTAAAATATATATTTAAAAAAAACAGTTTCAACAAAGAACATTAATGTTCTCTATAAAATCTATGGTTCTCTTTTCCTGAGCAGTTTGAATATTTTCTGCCAAACGTATTCCTTTAAAAAAATCAGCCTGTCTTATGACTATATATTCACCTCTTAATCTTGGCTTGTATTTGATTTGGTATCTGATTGTCAGTCTGTCAGTGTTTCTGTCTATTGTCCCTAGCCATTTGACCCCCATTTTCCTTTTCCAAAGTATCAGGGCTCAAGCTGGCAAAGCAGGAAGCAAGGTGACTTTGATCAGATAATACTGTTATATAAACACGTGCAAATGTCCTTCATGCTCCAGAGCAACCAAAAGTCTATGAAAGAAACCTAGAATTTAGCCTTAGGAGCTGATATGCATGCATGTAGGCGTATTCCTCTCTCTGTGTGTATGTGTGTGTATATTACAGATAAGCACCAGAAGACGGTGGTGGTAATGGATGGTGATAGATGTAGCAATGCCAAGTGACAGCAATATCAGGAAGAAGGTGTACCTGAAGCTGGAGAGGTACCAGGGCCTGAAGGAGGGCCTCTTCAACTGGAGAGGATGTAGAAAGTAAAAGCCAAAGTGGTCCCAGTAAGAACATTTGAGACTATAACTCCTAAGCTGGGAAAGTGGCTCCAACAGATCCAGGAACAACATCCGAGCTCTCTGTCCAAAAAAGTGCAGTGCTAGGAACAGCCAAGATCCTGTACAAAACTCTCAACTTTGGTCTTTTGGTAGACGACTGCATCTGTGTATATGTGTGTGAAGATTCTGAAGAGGTATGACTCAAGCTATGCTGGCATGAGAGAGAGAAGAGAGAGAGAGAGAAGAATATGAATTGGTATGACTCAAACTATGCTGGCATGAAGCCCACTCCTATTCTTAACACCCCTGGAGGAGACCACATGTTCCAGGATAATGATGGTTACCAATTCTCTTGCAACTCCATGATTCAAGACCAGAGTCAGGTGGCAGCCTGGATGAATCAATTAATCCAGACAATGAAACAGCCAGCCCAGCATGTAGAGCATGATAAATAACTCTGCCAGTGTAGGATCTAGCAGCCGAAACAGCAGCAGGAGTAGCAGCTCTTCAGTGTCAAACTCCTTTCTCCCTACCTGTCAAGATAAGAATCTTGCTGCTTTTTAAAACTGCCTTCCTTTTGGAAAGAGGCTTATTAAAGCATGCCCAGTGCAGACAAAGGGGACAGGAAATAATGTTTGTCTTCGTACTAAAATTTCAAGGTAACCAGGGAAGAAAAGGCGAAAGGTTACTCATGTACTTTGGACCTCAAGGTGGCAGATTTTCATGAAATCCCGAGAAAGCATATCATGGTTGAAATCTTAAGACCATGTTTTTGAATGCCAATTCACCCTGGCTTCTGCCTGAGTGATAATGTGACATGATTCGTTGGGTGTCTACTGAAAATGAATCAAGAGATGCTCTTCATTTTCCTTAAAGGTATTTTAAAGGATTGTGTCTGAATTGGTGTTTTCTGGTTCCAGTAATAGTAGAACAGCTAACAGAATTGTGCAATTCACTAGTCCAGGGACAATCCCCTAAATCTGAGCAATATTGTATCCATACTGAACCCTAAACTACTCAAACTGTGCATCACAGATAAGAGCCCAGAAGGACTTGGTGCACTTTGATGGTGAGATAATAGCAATGACAGTGAAACTAGATTAGCCTCAATAATATGTCTTTGCACAGATGGAGCAATAATAATAAAGTCCATGTAATTTATTTGCAAAATTGTGGTCATTCACTCTTGTAAATTGAATATGTATGTTCCGTACACCAGATGATCCCATAACAGACTACAGTAATACAATTATCTCAGAGCATTTCTTTAATTACAAAGGGAAAAAATACCTTCAGTTGAAGCATGTATTTCATATTAACTATCAAATTATACGATTTTTAAAGTTAATTTTAAATATTAGAAAAGCACATTTAAATAAGCTTGTTTGTAGTTCAATTGTTCATTTTTTATTACTGTGTTTAATTGCTGTTGCTGCTAATTCCTTCTATTTTTATAAGAACTAAACCCCTCAAAATTGTCAACAGAAATTCCTTCCTTCCTTCCTTCCTTCCTTCCTTCCTTCCTTCCTTCCTTCCTTCCTTCCTTCCTTCCTTCCTTCCT
>JANHFO010001110.1:204781-214873 GCA_032468095.1 Pareas carinatus | reverse complement strand
GGCGCCAAATCTGGGCTCTGGGGGGGGGGGGTTGATCAAAAACATCCCAAAGTTGGAACTGCTCCAAAGGTCCCTGGGTGTGTCTCGCGGTGTGCGGGCGAACATTGTTGTGAACCAACACCCCACCAGAAGCGCTAGCATGTCCCGACACTTGCGTGGCACCGCTTCGGTAATGACCATGCGCTTCACGATGCCGTTCCAGGACGGCTTCCTTCCCAGGAGGGAGATTTCTTTGCAGGAGGAATTTCAAACCTTGCAATACGTTAGGACAAGGGCCTCCATTGGAATGGCGGTGACCTCGAAAAGTCATGTAAGGCTGTCGTTTTAGTGTTCATATGATATTGTATACCTCGGGCATCATTTCAGCCACCTCGACAGATGCTGTCTGGAATTAAGGGGGAACTTCCCTAATCGCGAGGTCAATTAATCGACGTAAGAGCTGGCCTCCAGAAGTTGCAGGGGCTCCAACATTGGAGACGTTTGGGAAGAGAACGGACAGCCACCTGCCTGAAATGGCACAGGGTCTTCAATTTTATGGGCAGCAAACCCAGGTGGTCTTCTTCTTCCCCAGCAGAGCTTCTTCCTCACCCCTTTCAGAAACAGCTGGAATCTCGAGATGTTCTTTGACATTTGCAGCACGGCTCCTGTGCCGACCAGCCGTCTCCTCCTCTCGGTTCTATGGGAGTCCTGTGCAGCGCCATAGCAACAGGGGCATCCGTAGAACAAAGCGGGATCTGTTCTTCCCTTATCTCAAGTGCCCGTTTCCATTTATATCCGAGTTTGGGTTTCATTGCAGAATACAGAATAACAAGAGTTGGGAGGGGCCCTGGAGGTCTTCTAGTCCAACCCCCCGATCAGGCAGGAAGCCCTGTGCCATTCCAGGCAAGTGTTTCTCCGGTCTCCTTGAAAGCCTCCCGAGTTGAAGCGCCCACAACCTCTGGTGGCCAGCTGTTCCACTGGTTAATTATCCTCACGGTCAGGAGATTCGTTCCGGGTTGCTTCTCCCCTCTATGAGTTTCCGTCCGTTGCTTCCGGCCCTGCCTTCTGCGGCTTTGGAGAATAGGTGGACCTTCCCCCCCCTTTTTTTGGGGGCAGCCCCTCAAATATTGAACCGCTGCCATCATGTCACCCCCCTTCCTTTAGCGGTGGCTCTCTTGGGCTGCTTTCCTCTCCGCCACTAAATTTGGACTCCTGCTGTGGTATCCGTGGAGAGGAATCCTGTTGGTAGACAAAGAGTCCTGAGACTTTTACTTAGCTTCTTTCCTACCTTCTTCTTTTGGGTTGGAAAGAAAAAAAAGAAAGAAAGAAAGAAAGAAAGAAAGAAAGAAAGAAAGAAAGAAAGAAAGAAAGAAAGAAAGAAAGAAAGAAAAAGAAAGAGGGAATGGTGAGAGGGAGGCAGGGAGGGAGGGAGAGAGAGGGAGATAGAGAATTAAGAATGAGATTCCTTGTTGAAATAAAGTCCAACTTGGTTGGCAAAGGTTTTTAGCAAGTCACCTAATTCCATAATTGTAGAAGAGTCATTCATGCCACATGGGATAATATGTGGATGACATCTCCAAAGAAATTTGGAAGTTGGTGATAGGGTACGACGAGCAATTCCTAGTGTAAATATACGGACTAACTAGGATTCCTGCTCAGAGCACATTTATTGTCCTACCCATAATGCTTCCAGAGAGTTGGTCCTCCACGCCACAGATCTCTCCTGGGCCAATAGCTTCAGAGGAAACATATAACAAGGAGTGAACCCTTCCCTCCTTCGCCTGAGTCACTGAGACAGGATAGCCAACCTGAGAACACGACCCGTTGTCCCTTGCAGCCCTTGACATCCTCTCCACCCATCTCCACCCTTCTCAAAGTCATTAATGCACTCTAGGGTTGCCCCGGAGAGGAGCAGATGGGCAGCTGATGAGCAACTCGGACTGGATCATGAATCTGTCTTCCGATGCATGGTTGGATCTCAGTTTTCTAATGTTAGGCAGGTGCTTCTTCATCAGCAGCCGGAACGGTTTTTTCTGACGTTTATTGGCGCATCCTTTGGACTTCGATGCTTTGTTTGAGGAGACGTCCAAGCTTCTTGATGGCTTCCAACCTGGAGAGTCTAATGGAAGAGTCTGTTCGGGCACAAAGAGTTGGAACTGCGTAGACTCAAACTCGAAGAATAATGATTCTTTCTTATGGATCCTGGGGCATTCTCCCAGGGTCAGGAATCCGTAGGGGGTGGTGATCTTGGGGAGATGAGGCAGAGACAAAGCGGCTTGCGTGACAGGATCCGAATGTGCTCCCAACTCTGGAGAAGAAAAACTGGCCTCTCTTGTTGCGCACCAAGGAGCTGGATGGTGGAAATCTTTTCTGATGCTGATCTCAGGTGAGCTTCTCACCCGTCTTGGTCTTCTAACTGTTTCTTCCGATGGTCTACTTCCTGGAGATGTTCCTCGCACGCCTTCTCGCATCTCATCCGGCTGAAGGGCTGAGTGATGCACCTCTAAAGGAGGTATGCAGAATTTGGGGATGCGATCCGGGGTCAAAACAATGTTGAAAATATCTCGGTTTTTTGACCAAATCACTTCAGGAGAAGGTGTCGGATTGCTTTTGGAAGTCTTCCGGTTGAACATACTTTGGAAAGTGCCTATCAGCGAATGCTCAGATGCTGCAGAAAACATCACTGGGAACGCAGCCACAGACTTTCCCCCTCTGTTCTTCTTCCTCCTCTTTTTTTTTCTTCTTCAAATAGGTGCACAACTCCTTGGTGATTGAAAGTCACAACGTATGGGAAATACCTGCTTTTATAAAACAAAGTGAGCCTCGTCATCGGCCATTGGCATGGCAACTGAAGATAAGAGAGGTTTTTTTTATGATTCTACTTATAGTCTTAACATCTAATTCATGTCGCGTTGCCTGCGTTTAGACATCAGGACGTGTTTCTGATTGTTACTAAGCCAACATTAGTCTCTGTTCTTCGGTTACCTAGGAAAGGGTTTAACAACTCCTTCACTTAAATTGTAGAGCACAGTTTTCACTTAAAACAATTAAGAGAATAACAGAGTTGGAAGGGACCTTGGAGGTCTTCTAGTTCAACCCTCTGCTCAAGCAGGAGACCCTATATCAGTGGTGGCGAACCTCAGGCACACGTGCCAGAGGCGGCACTCAGAGTCCTCTCCGTGGGCACACGCGCTATCACCCCAGCACAGATTGCTTTACTAGAAAGTCAGAGGGACATGGGGCTCCCTTCCCCTTCTCCACACATGCCTGAGGGCATTTCTGGCATCACCTGCCCCTCTGCACACAAGCCCAATGGAAGCGCTTCCTCCTTCCCTTGTCTGGGGTAAGGCGGAAGGCTCAAATGCGGCATTGAGTCTGTGGTGAAGGTGAGAGAGGAGAGGAGCTAGCTTGGAGCATAGTGTAGCTCACAATGGGCCGCAGAAGATGGGAGAGGCTGCCGGGGAGTGCCGATGGCCATAGGGAGTCACGGAGTATTGCTGATGGCAACAGGGAGTGTCGGGGGGTGTTGCTGATGGCCACTGAGGGGAACGCTGTTGCCGTATTGGCACTTTGCGATAAATAAGCGATTTTGGGGTTACAGTTTGGGCACTTGGTCTCTAAAAGTTTCGCCATCCCTGCCTTATGCCATTTCAGGCAAATGGCTGTCCAATCTGTTCTTAAAAACCTTCAGGGTTGACATGATGAAATGTGTTTTGTGACATGATGACTGCACTTTATAACATGATGACATGGTAAATGTACTTATGATAGTGATTGCATTCATGATTCATGGTTTATCGATTGCAGCTTCTATGTACATGGCAGGATGAGTATACTTTATGATTATGAAAGTATCTTATGATTGTTACTACAGTTTGTTTATTGTATGTATGTAGATATAGAGCATGTACACTGGAGACAAATTCCTTGTGTGTCCAGACACACTTGACCAATAAATTCTGATTCTGATTCTCCCCAATTCGTATAATCAAGGAATGATGGCACCTTGTCCTAGTTTCCATTTATGCTATTCCATAAGGCAACTGGCCTTTGCTTCCCTCTTCATCTACTCCCATGTGCCACTTATTCAGTCCTCATGCAACAGAGTTGGAGGTCAAAGTGGAAATGGCCTCCTTTGACTGCTTTGATAAAAGAAAAAAAATGCAATTACTTTTGTTTCTACTTGGAAACCGTTTCTGGACTTTGTCCTTGAGGTGGGGGGGGGGAGAATGAAGCTTTGTAAAAGCTTTGATTTTGGGTTTTGGCGATTTATAGGCTTGTTCTTATAGAAATGGCTAGTTGATATTATTATGTAAAAGTAAAAAGTTGAGGTTTGATATTATTGTCTTATTCTACTGCACCAAAGGAAGTCGGAAGTCAACGTCTTTTGTTTCTTCCTTTTTTCTCATTGCCCCACACTTTCCCCTTCCCTTCTTCTTCCTGCCCTTATTTTCCTACTATTTTCTTTTGCATTTTTGTATTATATATTAAAATAAAAAAATAATGAAATGACGACTGAATTAAGATTAATGCACGGTATGACAGAGCATGAGGAGATGGACATGTGTGGAGGAAAATCTGTAGAATAACTGTGGACAAGCAAGGAGAAAGAGATGGAAGGGCAGGACTGATGAGAGTGATCCCACCTGTTATCTGAGAAGTGTGGTAAAAACTACCACAAAAATAAAAGTAGGTTGGCACTCTCTTTCATCTTCTCTCCCATTTTAAAAATGTTGAATATTTAATAGTCATTCCACACAGGGCTTATATACATCCGGAATGTAATTGTCAATGGAAATACCCCTCATTTTAATACTACGCATCTCTCTAAAACAGATACAGTCATCATTGTAGCACCATTGTGTTTATGACAAAAAAAAAATCTCTTGCTTTTTTTTCTTTCTTTCATACTTTATAATGAACCTCTTCCAATACAGCACCGCAAACCTGTAATTATCCTTCTGTGGCAGTTTCTCAGTGCTTTCCTCATCTGACTAATATTATATAAAAGCAAATTAGACTGCTTTTTACTGCAATCATCGCTTATCAGAGTAGAATCCACGCTTCCTCCCCATTCCCCTTCATCCTCCCCCCACCCTCCTGATCACTGAGGAGTTGTCCTACTTTCTCAAGCCTGAAGCTGCTCACTAGCTGGTCCAACACTTATAATGAGAAGAAAAATGCCTAAAAAGTCTATTAAGTGGCTATGCATACAAAGGAAAGCATGTTATTATTCCGCACTCTAGCCTTGTGCTGAATGATATCTTTAAGTATGCATGTTGCTCCTTAATGGCAGAGTAATAATGAAATAAATATTATTTCGGGCTGGAAAAAAATCCATTTTCATAATGAATAATTTATTTTAATTCAGCTATGGAGATGAATGCAGATTTGTTGAGAGGGTTGCAAGGAATCTAGAGGGCAACTCAGATTAACTCAATTACAGGCTACGCAAGCATCATTTAGGGGGAATAATCAGAATTTTTCCAGCTTTTGTTTCTACCCAGTATTGATTTAATGTGTGTGTGTGTGTGTGTTTGTGTCCTATGGATTTTTATAAGAAACACAGTTTGAAAATTCCTTAAATTTGCCTGTCATCAGTTATGCTCCATCATGTTTTGCAAAACTATCTTCCAACTCAGAAATGTTTCATTTATTTTGTTATTTATTTATTAAATTTCTATGCCACCCATTTCCCCTACAAGGTGACTCCAGACAACATAAAATTCATTTTCATAAGCATGGAAAGGACGCCTAGCATCTTTAGCTGTACTGTTTTTTTGTCTTATATTTCTCAAATATTATGTGCGAATAATCCTTTATGTCCAGATGCAGTATTTCCACTATGGAAATGTCCATAGTGAATTGCTTATTTATTAAGAATATAATTCTGTTTTCCTGGAATTGTGTGCCACAAGCTTTTGGATTTACCTCTTCAAGAAAATTCATTGCTAAGTTTTCCTTCCCAACCGCTAGTCAATCTCAGTCAAGGACTGTGTTTTACAACAGTAGACACCACTACTGAAAAATCAATCATTGTGTGACAGATCTATCTCTATGCTTCCAAATGTGGACACTATTTAGATAAAGCTAATAAGGAGTTAGGTTTTCAAGAAAAGCTTGGACAACCATTTATCTGGGATGGTATAAGGACTCCTGCCTTGACCATGGGGTTGAAGACCTCCAAGGTCCTTTCCTGCCCTATGATTATATGCTCAGTGGACTTCCTCACCATATTTTTTTATGTTATCGAATTTCGTTCAAATTCAGACTCAACTACATTCAAATCTTCAGTTTTTTAAATAATGTACAGGTAGTCCTCAACTTATGACCACAATTGAGCCCAAATATTTTTGTTCCTAAACAAGAACAGTTGTCAAGTGAGGTTTGCCCCATTTTATGACCTTTTCTGCCACAGCTGTTAAGGGAATCACTGCAGTTGTTAAATTAGTAACATGGCTATAAAATGACTTTCCCATTGATTTTTGCTTGTAAGAAGGTCACAAAAGGTGATCCCATAACCCCGGGACACTACAACTGTCATAAGTACATGCCAGTTGCCAAGTGTCTGAATTTTGGTCATGTGACTGTAGGGATGCTGCAATGGTTATACGTGTCAAAAATGGTTCTAAGTCACTTTTTTCAGTGCCATTGTAATCACTAAACAAACAGTTGCAGATTGAGGACACCCTGTGTAAGGACAACCTTCACTTCAATTTCTGAAAAGCTATTCAAAGACAAAAAAGAGTTCTGGATATCATTTTTGTATATTTTATATCACTGTTCTTCTCCCCCCTCTCCCCCAGCTACTCCATCACTCGTGATTTTTATCACTAAACCTCTGCTTTTATTCTTTATTCACTAAGTGGGCAGGTCATTTCTTAGGATTTGTTTCCCCTAAAGACCATTATAGAAGCAGTTTGGTAAGGTGGCTATGGAATGAGGCTAGAAACTGGGAGTCTGTAGGTTCCACCCTAGGCATGAAGTCAGATGATCTTGGGCAAGTCAACCCTAGGAAGAAAGCAGAGGCAATCCACTTCCTAAAACCTTGCCAAGAAAACTGAGGCAGTTGCCAGGCATCAACATTGATTCAAAGTTACATACACACACACATACACACACACACACACCAAGAACACTACTATTCTATCAGTCTTTCAGGTAAGCTAGGTCAGAAAACCACAAGGACCACTGGAACTCTACTATTGTAGAGTACACTAACAGAATCTTGAAACCTTGACCAAATTTCCCTCTGTTCCCTCTTATACTAAATGTAATCAAGGGATGATGAGCTTGAGTTTCTTTCTGACATCCTTCACCTCTGTTTAACTAATGTTTCTTACATCCCTTCTGCACATACTTCTCTATATCCTTCACAAATTTCTCGAACACTGAGGATTGTCAGTAGCTGAGGTCACTTCAGCTACATAAGCAGAAACATGCAAGAACTTGAATCAGAAATAATGATGAGTAAACCAATAGGAAATCATTGGATTTTTAATTATACAGCTAGGCAGCAAAAAAATCCTTTGAAGCTTCTTCTTTCATATATCACATCACACAGAATAAGGGGTGCAATTATGCTTCAGAATAATTATCATAACCTTTATTCTCCTGTCTTTTTAAAAAAATCTTAGATAAATATCTATTTGTTTAAATATTTCAAATGAAGGTTGAAAGACATTGTGTGACATTTAAATAAAACAACCTGTTTTCTAAGCTCTACATTTCTAAGGTCTTCAGATACCATGGAAATAATGTGATAACCCTGAATGCTTTTTTGTCCTTCTATTCTACCATGTGCAGAACTATAATTTGCTTGTGGAATGATATGAGGGCAATTCAGAAAAAAACCTCCATTTGGTTATCAATGACAGACACTCGCAGATACAGAACTTTTATTATACTCATTAGAAAACTACAGCATTACATTAATTTTCAACATAATTACTATTCAAATTGAGGCACTTGTTATAACGTCTTACAAGGTTTAAAATTCCTTCTGCAAAAAAAATCTCCTGGGACTGAAGCCACCCTGTAACAGCATCGTGAAACGCATTGTCATCATCAAAGCAGTGCAAAGTGATTACCTGAAAAGGTGGTAATCACTCGACGCCAAGTCTGGACAATAGGGAGGGATGATCAAAACCATCCCAAGGGAACTGCACCAAAAGTTCTTGGGTGCATCTAGCAGTGTGCGGGTAAGCATTATCGCACACAGAAATCATATTACTGCACGCACTTCACATTTGGCAGGATTTTCTATGGCAGCGTTCATTTTCAACTGATCTAGTGAACAAGTCAACTGCAACACAACTTTCTCCTTCCACTCCTCACCGCGTACTGAACTACTGCCCATGGCATCATAGGACGAGCGTCATTATCCCCGCCTCTTTCTCGCACATGCACAAATGGAGTTTTATTTCCAAATTGCCCTCATATATTATGGAGATTTTTAAAATTTTATTTAACATTTTAGCTGTTATAACAATGTCCATAAGGGGCATGTACCCAATGCATTAAAGCTTTTATTTGTTTGTTTGTCAGCTTATGGCATCAACATACCTAATGCTACTACCTGCTATTCTTCACAACAATGATATGGGTTGGGGTAAGCCACCCAGCCACCTTTCATGTCTAAGTGAAGCCTAGAACTCCCGATTCCTGGGTTCCTAAGCCAGAAACACTGATCTACTTCAATGTGGCCAAGTACGAATCATTTGTTTTTCTGAGTCTCTTCACAGACAGCTACAGTTGTTTGGATGCTGTGTGTGTGTTGAATTTCCAAGCAGTTGGGAACTCTGATATTGTTACAGCGAAGCAAATAGGACCAGTTCCATGAGCCTTTCCCACTTTAAAAACACTCTAGGACAGTGATGGCTAAACCTTTAGACACCGAGAGCCCGGATGAGTCACGACTAATGAGTTGCGGCTTGTGATGTCATCACCTGATGCTGCCATATTCTTTCCGAGCATGTGCATGACCCCATGATGTCGTTACTTGGCACCGCTACTCCTTTCTGAGCATGCTCAGCTCTGGGGCAATGCTTGGGTGACTTGGCTTGCATGCCAGCAGAGAGGGCATAGGTTCACCATCACTGCTCTAGGAGTAGAGTAAAAGGAGGTAGAAAAAGTGAGACTGGCAGAATGTGAAAGCCTTCTGATTTGCTCTCCTTGGCATCACTCATAGCTTTGCATCATTCACCATTCCCAGGCTGCAATGGGATTGTGTCTTGAAGAAACAGCTTAGAAACAAAAGTTTTGCCACGCAGCAGCTTTCTCTAACCTGTTGCCCTTGAGAAGTGCCCGACTGCAATTCTCAGAGTTGCCAGTCAGCAAACATTTTTGGATATGGTGCTTTGAGTTTCTAGGAAAAAAACTTCCAGCTCACCTAGAGAGCTGCTGCATTCAAGAAGGACACTAAGGGAGACTTAAAGGTAAATTGGGAAAAAAAAACCTAAGTTTGGGCTTTGAAACTAGAGCAGCGATGTAAAAAGTCATGGTTCTTTAAGGGTAATTTTCTCCTATGAATTTCAGTTTGCTTCAAAAAAAATGGGGGGGGGGAGAAGCACACAAGTAATCCTTGTCTCTGATGATCTTTGCAAATAACGCGTCCCAGAAGACAGACAAATGTAACGTATCATTTCAAAGCCTGGCTGCCTTTGCTGACAATAGAGAATGACAAGTTTCATCTTTGAAAGGCTCCAGATGGAACTCTAAAGGCAGTCCATTTCTACAAAAAAAAAAAACAAGAAAGAAATATTGAACCAGATGGTAGATTAAAGGGCTGATGATTACAAGGGGGAAAAAAGCAAGGCAAAAGTTTGCTGAGAAAGACAAAAGTACCTAAGATCAAGTGTTAGTGTTATTATTTCCCCAGATTATGAGGATCTTAGTCCAAAAGTTTGCAGCTGTCGTTGTTTCAAACTAAAGCCTTTAAAATGCCTATATGCATTCTTTTCAAAAACAGAAGGTATTTAGAAATGATAAAGCAGCCAACTGAAGAAATAATTGCTTGTCTGAGGACCACTAACGGGAAAATTAGGGTGGTCCATGGGCACATTTGGGTGGTGCCTGGCCCTACCCCACCTACACTATATTAAGTGTAGGCGT
>JANHFO010001110.1:187526-197887 GCA_032468095.1 Pareas carinatus | reverse complement strand
AGAAGAAGGAGATGGAGGAGAAAGAGGAGAAGGAGAAGGAGAAGGAGAAGGAGAAGGAGAAGGAGAAGAAGGAGAAGGAATAGAACAGAACAGAACAGAACAGAACAGACTGGACACACAAGGAATTTTTCTCTGGTGTAAATGTTCAATACTTATATACAGGGTACAATTGACTAAGAATGATTAGTGAAGGAGAAGGAGAAGGAGATTCTGGTTCATGGATAGATTTTAAAAAAGCAAGTGCTACATGCCCACTGAACATTGATTCTTCCTTTCTTAAACATTTGGCATTGCTCACTTGGGAATACCGATAAAAGGAATGTAATGCCATTTTAATTGCCTTTTAATACGATTTATCCTTTTCGTGAAACCGGCCCCAGCGCTGCATCATCCCCGAGCTCCCTGAGCTTTGCCATGGAGCAAGGGAAAGTAGGTGAATCAATGCCAGGCAGAAGAGGGAAAATGGGGGGGGGGACAAGTGTTGTTCCAGTCTGGTGTTATTTGGCATCTTCATTCATGATCGAGGCTTGTCTACCAGCATACATGGTTAATTCCAGTTCTAAAAGAGCTGGAACGATTTGGGAGGAAGAATTAAGACTCCGAATGCCAATGCAAAGTATTGAGCTGTAATAAAAGAAGTATATGCTAATATTTTTGCAGTTTTATTAGCAAAGGGTTTTTAATAAAATGCCTGAATCAGAACTTTTCGAATGGGACGTTGACAAAATGAATATCTGCAGTAAATTCCAAGCAATTGAACCAAAACTCACCCTTAGATCCTTCTTTTTTAAAAAAACAAAGCAAAGACAAAGTGCTTCAATAAATATTTCGATCAGCATCAACCATCTGAGTATACATTTTTACAAATCTTCAACACGCCTTGTGAATATACAGCATGAAATTATAAAATTCCTTGGTGCTTGGGCAGGTCACTGGGAGAAGTCACAGTTCAAATTAAACTATGGAAAAATTTTTACTTCCCTCAGCAGAATCTATGAGAACACAATGGAAAACAATCAAACCCCATTTAGCCAGGAACAAACAAGATAAGCCAAAAGTCAGGGAACGCAAGATAGCCAAAAGTCAGGGACAAACAGGATACCCAAAAACTCAGGAACAATAAAGTAATAAATAACCTTTCCTGGCCAAGGAAGGGAATCCGATAACACGAGCTTCACACACAACTTCCTATGCATGACCTGCACGTTCGCCACAAATCCCTTACACTGCATTTTCCATTGTCACTTGTTCAAGCATAACCCAATAAAAGGACAGGTTGCAAGGCAATATGGATCGAGTCTTGAAGTGCCCAAGATCGATCCAGATGCTGAGTACCTGACCACTTCGAGCAAGCTTCGTGTCTGTCTTCATTTCGTTCGTCCTTGCGAGGATCCCACTAAAACGCCCTGCTGGGGCTACATGAGTCCGGAGATAGTTCCCGACCACGTCGCACACCACCGTTGCAACAGATTAGCATCAAGCCACAAATGGGACGGAAGCAAGAAGATTGAACTTACCAGTGATGATGTATGCCACGTACAAGTATTAAAACAGCCACCATGAAGGAAAGAAGAAAAAAGAGAGAAAGAAGTACTATATATGATCTGAGGAGGGTAAGAGAAAGCGGGGAGGAAAAAAAACCGTATGCTCGTAAAAAAAATTAAAAAAAGAAAAAGCAGCAAATCAGCTCAGTGGGGATAGAAATAAATAGAAAGAGACGGAGTGTGGATAAGAAATGAATATAAATTAAACATTGGACAGAGACTGGGGTGCAAATTTTTGAAACTGACTCTTGAGGCTTAAGCTATTTAAAATGGACTTTCTTTAAAAAAAAGGAGGATATGTGCTGAAGAAAGAAAAAAGACAAGAAAAACTGTGGACATTTAAAACAATTAGAAAATTTAAATGAAAGACTTTCCAAAGGACTATAATACTATTTAAGCTTTGGGACATTGCAAGCTGTAAAAAAATGATCTGGACTCAATTTGATCTAGATTTCAAACATGTGTGAGAAGGTGGACAGTGGATGAATAAATTGAAAAAAAATGGGTCAAGATGGCAACAGCAGAAGAAGAACAAGAGGGTTGATTGGAAAATTTTACTAGAGATTTCAAGAGACAGATAGAGCAACTATTGGAAATACTTGAGAAGCAAAGAGTAGTACATATTGGAGAAAAAGAAAGGGAAAGACAAAAGGAAATTAGAAATATTTGGATTCAAAAGGAAAAAAGATTGGTAAATCTAAATTTGGAAAAAAGATGGAAAATAGTCAGGAAAAGATGGATAGGTAGATTGAAAAAGCCCAAAAGAGTAGGAAAGGAAAAACACTCTTCCAAGAAATGAGGAAGAAATAGAAGGGGTGAAATATTAACCCAAAAGAACAAAAGACATACATGGAGGGCAGTTAGAAGATTAGGAATCCAAAGAGAGATGGTAAAAAAAGGGAAAGAAGGCCAGGCGGAATGAAGAAGAGTGGATTAGAGAGAAAGAAGGTTGTGAAAAGAAAATTGGGATAAAAGGAAGCCTGCAAGCAGTAAAAGCATATGTGAAAAAATTATTTGTCAAGAAAGGGATAGTATAGACATAAAGTAGAAAGGAATAATTAATGAGAAGATATGGCTTTGAAAATATGGATTGTTTAAGACATAGTTTATTGATAAAAAGAGTTTGAATGATGAGAGATTTTGAAAGAAAGAAAAGATTGAAACATATAAATATGCATGAATATTTATAAACACCTATAAATTATGGTGTTAGAAAGGGGAAAAGGCTTGTATAGAGATGGTGAAATAAAGTAAAAATGATAAGAAGAATAACAAATTAAAATAGAATTAAAATTTCCCCAATGGTAAAAGAACAAATGAGACCAATAGTAACTACAAAAAAATGGGGAGAGTATAGGGAAACTTTGGTTGAAGTATATTAAGTTATGGTTTTTATAATTGGAATAAAGAATAAATTGTTATGTTCTGTTTACCTCGTGTTAACTGCAGAGTGAACAGTTGCCACATTTACATGCCCGTGTTCATTGCAGCCCGGCTGAGTTAACTAAAAGTGACAGCCGGGATTGGCCCACGTGAGCTAGCGAGCGGGATCAATTGGGAAGCGGTGGCCGAGCGGACCCAGCGGTGATTGGTCGCTCCACGCCCCGCCAGAACTTTCAAACCCTTCGCTATGCGAGTATAAATATAAGGCGCCACGAGTATGTGGGCATCTTGGTTGCGAGTTCGAAATAAAGAAGGTTACTGTTATCGCGTACTGTGCATCATTGTCTACCTACACAACAGTGATGACAAGGTCTGGAAACAATCGGATTACAACACGCTAGAACCACACCAACAAACCCGGCTTCCATACAAAAATGACTAAGATCGGCAGGATCGAAGAGTTCGACATCGCCCAACTCAACAGATGGCGGTCATATTGCTCTCGGCTAGAAAGCTCTATGAAGGCGAACAGAATAAAAGAGGACGGAATGAAGGCAGTGACAGTCTTCTGCTTGAGCGGCCCAGTCATATTTGACGTCGCCGAGAATCTGTTCGACTCGAGACATGGGGTCGTCCCTCTCCATTATTTCCCAAGACATATTCAGGAATGTATGTGAGAAGGGGGGGAGGAAAATCAAACTCAGACCCTCAGGAGTAATATTAAGGGACTTCCAAAACAACACCATTATGGCCATAGGGGACACGCTACTCATGGTAGTACATAAGCAAGTGAAAACGCAACCTGGGCACGATCGGATTGATGGCAGCTTGTCATCCAGATGTTCTCTGGCATCTTCTCCAGCGCTTCATCACCCTTAGCTCCTCAGTGTACCAAGGAGCATGGGTGGCTCGACGCCAGGTCAGAGGCTGCAAAGGCACAACTCGGTCCAGGGCCCCGCTGGCCTCCCTATACCAGGAGGCTGCGAGATCCCCAACTGAGCTGTGGGACAAGGCCTCCGGGAACGGCTCAAGCTCCGTCAGGAATCTATTCAGGTCCATCAGGCGCCTGGGGCGGAACATACTGTTTGTAGTAGTCGCCAAGCGCAACCCACTCAGCCCGGCGCATCTGGAAGATGCAGATCTACGTTGTGAGCACAATCACCCAGAAAAGAAGGCCTAAGGCTGACTGCTGGACATAGCGCTTGATCTGAAGATGCTTAGTGTATGCTGGCACAAAAAAGGCCTCTCAGAAAAACCAGATCACATTCACCAGCCACAGGAAGGGAAGCAGAGCAAAGCCACCCGGGTAGTATTTCAGGTAGAGGTTCAACTTCTCTTCGTTGGAGGAGCACTCCAGATTCATGGTTTCCAAGGCCCGCATCCCCTGCAAGCCCCATGCCGGAAGGACAGGAAAGCCCGTGCTGGAGTCCAAACGGGGCTCGAGGGGACCCGGCCCGCTTCGTTCCACTCTTCTTTCAACCAGTTGTTAAGTGACTCTGGCTTCCCTGTTGACTTTGCTTGTCAGAAGGTCACAAAAAGTGATCATATGACCCCAGGAAACTATCATCAATATTAATCAGTTCCCAAATATCCAAATTTTGATCTTGTGACCATGGGGATGCTGCAACTGTTGTTAAGTGTGGAAAAGGTCACTTTTTCTAATGCAGTTGTAACTTCAAACGGTCACTAAACAAATGGCTGTAGGTCAAGGACTATCTCTATCTGGGTAGATGATCTCTGAGTAAAATCCATTGTAAAATTCTTGGACTGTTAAAGCTAAAACTACGTTATAAGCATAGATATGTCTTCTTTCTTGCAAATATCAGGTTATGGGTAAAATCTGGGCTATAGTGTTGTACAAAGGTCAGAATCCATCCCCACCTGACTTGTGCAAATCACACACTGGTACTTTACAAGAAAACAAAATGGCCGTTCCAAAGTTAGAATTTTCACAAATCGCCACATTTGACTCTAGAGACTTTTGAAATGACTGAAGCTGCAGAGAAGACTCACCAGAAAGAACAGATCCATCCGCCTGCATTCACCATCAAATTTAGTCATCAGAAACATATCATATAATGCAGTGCACACCCGCCCAACCTTTTGGGCAACAGGGACAAGTTCCATGGTGAAAGGTTTTTTTCATGGATTGGAGGGGACATAGTTTTGTGTGGTGCCCGCAAACCGCAGATGGGGCTTGGCTTGTTTGTACAGCATGATTCTTGGCATGTTGTGATCCAGTGGCAGTCCACGGATTGTGGGTTAGGGACCTCTGATGATAATGTCAACTCAAAATTCATCTTAAGAGTCAGCATTCCCTTTAGAAAAAGATAAGTCAGCATATTTTCTGTCCCACATTGGGGCAGCAAATTATTATTTATTGTGTTCTTATAGTTTTACTAAGACAATTAATAAAGAGGACGATGCTTGTGGGATTTTCTCTCCATGCAGCACAGTAACATGAGTGACCTTGAATGCTAGGCTGCTTGACTTGAATGATAAGCGTGTCCCATTTGCTATTCTGTCACAAGCAACGGAGGTCCTTGAGCTGACCCTGTTGTCTGCTATCGCGAAGGGTATCCAGAGAGTTCAGCATGGAACAGAAAGGGATAGTCTTGAGGAAAAAACACACACACAAAGGATGGACGTTTGGAGGGAAATGCAAAATGCCTCTTTTTGCCTAAACGAGCAACATGGGAATCGATGTAGAAATGTTGATGCCTTTCTAAATAATGTAATCCAAACATTTTAGGGTCTAAATGGCAGAGTTTGTTCCTGAATTCGCTGCAGTTTGTTTGACATGATGGAACTGTGCCCGGTGGAACAGGAGAACATTGTACCCTTTGTAAAAAAAAAGAAGAAGAAGCAGCCAGTATCAATACTAGTCCTTGGACAGACTGAAATAACAGGCACTTCCATCCTGTCTCCTGTGTCCTGCTTGTCATTTCTAAACCAGAATGGCCTTACAAAGCTCTCACAAGCTTTCTGTCCTGCATCTAAATAGCTCCTCATCCCATTCTTCTTTTTCTCTACCCTGCACCTTGCTGCCTTATCTCCTCATAAAAGATTTTCAAGCAGTGTGGAAGAATGTGATGAAAGGAAGCAATTAAAAGCATAAACACAAATGAAATTTGATTACAATTGGATTTATATATAGCCATCGTTGCTTAGGAAACACTTGTGTGATGAATAGTGTTTTCCAAGGTTGTAATCCCTCACAATAATATTTGCAATTGTGTTTTGCAAGGCAACGCCTTAGGTTAGTAATTTATGTCACATTCAATACACGCATGTATATGCAAATAAATAATTGTTTTAATCAACCCAAGTAATGATATTATTCTTGCCCATCAAATACTAGGTGTGACTGCTGACAGTTATACTATTTTGTCACCTATTTGAGTTTAAACAAGAAGGGCTTTGATAGGTAACTGTGATCTGGAGATTAATAAAGATATATCTATTAAGTGACATGGATCAGTGGGTTTGAAGAAGATGAAAGATATAGAAGATGTTTTTGGAACATTCGAAACCCAACATAGAATGAAAAGTGGTAATTGGTGAGTACCTGGGTAGAAAAAGGTCTATCTGTTTGAAATAGGTGACTGAAACATAAGTTTATTCATGCATACATGTGAGAAAGTATTACTATAAATTCCAAAGTATGGTTGTCTATTTCTGATGAAAGATAAAATAATAATTAATAAGGGGTGATGAGAGAGATTCAATATAAGACTGGCCATGAGTTGGTGGTACCAATAGGAGACCTTGGGAAGAAAACAGCTGAAAACAATTAGAGTAAAAGGAGAATTATAGGAAGAAAAAGAACAGATTGTACAATAAAAAGTATTCGAAGATGGACATCAAAAATGGTTGACAAATAGAATTAAAATGAATGCTGCAAATGTTAATGTAAAAAAAAAGATGGAAAAGAAGTCATAAATTATGTGAGAATGTTAAATAGTGGTAAGGCTGTAGGAATTGATGGTTTTGGTCTAGTGGTTGGTCTAGTGGTTAAAACACTGGGCTAAAAATTGGGAGGTGGTGAGTTCAAGTCCTGCTTTAGCCATGAAAGCTGACTGGGTGACTTTGGGCCAGTCACCCTCTCACAACTTAACTTATCTACAGGGCTGCTCTTTTGAAAAAAATAGGAGGAACAACTTAAGTTGAATACGCCTGCCACCTTATGTTATTTGTAAAAATAATACAGGCAGGATAGAAATAAAAAAATAATGTCAGCTTCAAATCAAACTTGAGTTTCCTCCTGAATATGTTCCAAATGAATCTTCCACTTTTAATGTGAGGGAAAAAACCTGGCAAATAAAATAGGAAGCAGGTCCCTCTGAAGATATTAAGGGAACAAGTTCTTTTGAATTCCAGTTCAAAATATAAAGCAAATAATATGGGTTAAAACCCTAAGATTCATATTAACATCATAATTTTAATAATGGAAATCTAGCAGTTTGACCATCACATAAAAAATTTCTTAATGTGTTATCAACCTGTACAAAATACTTTCCTATTGATTGTAGGAGTATCCCTACAAATATATACATATCCGCCTTGGAGTAACATACATTTTGATGATAATGAGACCCACCTAACTAGTGCCCAATGGTGATCACAACCACATTAAGTATATTCATAACAAATAGGGAGCAATTTTAAATTGTATAAGTGTGTACATCTCATGGTCACACAAAATAAAACAATGTTTTTGAATAGCACCCAGATTTCATCTGAATTGATGACAAGGATTGCTAATTAGTGTACAGGGACATCTTGGAAAGTCTGCCCAGCAATTTCCATGACACTAAAATCCAATATTTGAAGTCAAATTCAAGCCCTCCTATTATCACGTTCAGCATTTGTCAAAAAATATTGGAATTTATGTATGAGTTAGTCTACTTTGCAGTCTAGCCCTTTTCCTTAGCAAATGTAAACTGCTGCACCCAAAGCACATCTGCAGCAAAGACAATATTATAGAAAGGCAATATATTTTTTAAAATGTGCCCAATTACATTGTGGGCACAGTTTTCATTGCAGCTAATTTAATTAAAGATATAAAGTAAGTCATACCTCAAAGAAACTTGTCACTAACTAAGGTTTCTTCATTTTCACTTGAAGTTGGAAGACTTCTGTTTCTCTAATAGTTGAAAAAAATCATTCTGCAAAGGAAGACAAAATTTCTGTCTTCTCTTATGTTTTCCCTCTATACTTACCAAATTCTGAATGTGTCTGAAGAATGGCTTAATTAAAGCTACACCAGAAATGTAAATAAAGTAAAATAAAGTACTGCGAGGGAATCTCAAATAACAGAAACAAAAATATAAATAAACAGTGGACATTTTATGGTGCTGGTTGGCTAGGAGCTCTCTGGGAAAGATTAGGTCCCCCCCAATTGTCATTCCCATATGCGTTTCTGCAGAATCATAATTTATAGTCCAGAGTATCTCATTTGTCTGTCCTGAACTCCACAAACATTTATTTCTGATATTGCTGTGTTTTGTCTTATTTTTGTTGTTTTCCAACTTTCTCATATAGATGAATGGAGAAAAGGCCATTTCAAATTATCTGGAGCAATTATGTTAAAGCTTCCTCTGTGCTGTGTTTATCCGCACTCCTGAGAACCATGATAAATACTTTTAATATGCCTTAATAGGTTAGTGTTACAAGAATTTTTTGCACTTGCCACTACAGAGACTGCATTACATTAAATTACAGTGCAGACAATTAAATAGAATAATATAGAAGAAAAACCTTCAGAGAAGCAGGAATTTCAAGTCCTCTGCAATTCAGTTTTTTGATCAACATAATAGAGAAGCTGTGAGTGGAATTTAGATATGTAACCCAGATATGTGCTTGTAATATCTCCATGAGGGATTAATGTTCTCTTATCTTATTCACAGATATTGATTAGCCTGTAAATTATTTTTCTTATTGATTGCCATTGTACAGAAACATCCCTCCTTCATATATCTAACCAGGATCAATAAATCTTTATAGTTAGAACTTCATCTTGGCACAGTTATGGTACAACCAGCAATAATTTGTCATTGCTCAGTAACAGTTTTAAAGAAAGTGTGTTACTTCAGCTTGTAGTCATTTATAACTACGGAAAAAAATTAACTTCTTACAGTTAATCAAAATCAGAATCAGAATTTATTGGCCAAGTGTGTCTGGACATACAAGGATTTTTTCTCTGATGTACATGCTCTATACCTACATACATACATACAATAAGCAAACTATGAATTCAATCATAAGATACATTCATAATCATAAAGTACATCAAATATATAAGCATAAGATAGATTCATAATCATAAAGTACATTCATCTTGTCATGTACATATAAGCATAAAATACATTTTAAATTTTAATCTTAATTGTGTATATTCTCAGACATGAACGTATTTCTCAGAAAAACTTCGTGTGACTTATCATTTCACTTCTGAAATCACAAGGAGAATTGAGGTGGGCCACACTAATGCAGTCTTTAAAAGCTAATTTAATGTAATTTTTCTAGTTAATTTCTCATCAACAAGATAATGAGCACTGTTGCAGTCTTGGTAATTCCCTTGTCTACTTTTTGATTGATTAGGTGCCTTCAAGCCATACAGGTAATCCTTGACTTATGACCACAACAAGCCCAAAATTTCCATTGATAAGGAAGAAATGTGTTAAGTGAGTTACACCACATTTTGCTAATCTTTTTGCCATAGTCGTTAATCGAATCACTGCAGTAGTTAAGTGAATCATGTGGCTCTTAAGCAAATCTGGCTTCCTTCCTTGTCTGTGCTTGTTGGAAGTCAGCTGAGAAAATTACAAATGGTGATCCCATGACCTCAGGACAAGGCAAACTGTCATAAATATAAGTAGTCCTTGACTTACGACCATAATTGAGCCCCAAATTTAAGTGAAACTTTTGTTAAGTGAGTTTTGCTCCATTTTACCATCTTTCTCACCACATTGTTCAGTGAATCACTGCAGTGGCTGAATTACTAGTAAGGTTGTTAAGCGGATCTGGCTTCCCCATTGACTTTGCTTGCCCAAAGGTCGCAAAAGGAGATCATGTGTCCCTGGGACACTGCAACCTTCATAAATATCAGTCAGCTGGCCAAGTTGCATCTGAATTTTGACCACGGGACCACGGAGATGCTGCAAAGGTCACAAATGCGAAAAATGGTCACTATTTTCAGTGCCACTGTAAAGTTGAATGGTTCCTAAATGAACTGTTGTAAGTTGAGGACTACCAGTACATGCCAGTTGCCATGTGCCCAGGTTTTTATCACATGACCATGGAGATGCTGCAGTGGTTGGTAAGTGTGAAAAACCGGTCATAGGTCACTTCTTTTCAATGCCTTTATAACTTTAGCCAGTAGCCTAAATCAGTGATGGCGAACCTTTTAAAGACCAAGTGTCCAAACTGCAA
>JANHFO010001110.1:106164-122556 GCA_032468095.1 Pareas carinatus | reverse complement strand
GAAAATACACATATCCGTAGTCTGAGGCAAAATACAATCAAGGTCATTCATCTGTAAGGCCATTCATTTGCCTGCCACGCACTGCTGTGAATGACAGCCATGCTTGAGAATATATTCTAGTTGCTACCAGAAAAGGCTTTGCTAATAATTAAAGGACTTAAGCCTTTTTTTAATGGATATTGTAACATTCAAAATTCAATTATATTTTCCAATTGAAAGGAAAGAGAGAGGTCAAAGACAAGCTCTGGTGCCTTAACATTAAAATACCACCCTCTCTCTCTCTTTCTTGTTTGTTTTTTTGAGTATGTGATTATGTGCACAGTCAGACCAATGTTCCATTTAGATAATGGGAAGCATATCTGTACATAAGTGGAAAGCTTCTTTGAAAGCTTCACTTAATTTCCGGCTGAGCCATATACATATGCTTTCTATTCTCTCAAGGGAAATGTTGATTCAATCACATTGAAAACCTGAATTTACATTAGTGTGTGTGTGTTCTTACCTTAGCTTAGGATGATGATGATGATGATGATGATGATGATGATGATGATGATGATGATGATGACGACGATGATTATGATGATGATGATGATGATGTTGATGATGACGACGATGATTATGATGACGATGATGATGATGATGAATAATAAGAAGAACAAATTGTACATTAGTGATCATCTCTTCATATAGTAGGGAAGCCAAAACAGTGGATACACAATGCTCCACAGCATCATATTTAAATCCAAAGAAAGTGTTTAAATCCAAAGAAAGTGTTTCTGCTTATTTTTCTCATTATAACTTCACCGCACTTAATCAGAAAGAAACCCACCCTCTAGATGCATGCCTTAAATAAAAATGTAAAACAATATGGCTATGGATCCTACTGGGAGTGGATCTGAAAATTAGCAAGAAGAACTTCTGGCTAGCAGTTGTATTTCTCTCTCTCTCTCTCTCTCTCTCTCTCTCTCTCTCTCTCTCTCTCTCTCTCTCTCTCTCCCCCCCCCTCCCTCCACTCCCCTTTTTTCAACAGGCAGGGGACTGGAGTTCTTGGTTCTTTTTGCTCAGCATGCCCCCCCCTTAAACAGGACTTCCTTTTTCTTTTGAAGTGAGAAAGGTCACAAAGTGTTGTGGGTATTTTTGCTGTGAAGAGAAAGGAAAAGAAACCAAGCCTCAGCCACCTTTATATTTTCAAATGTGTGCAAAAAACTCTTTGCCTCTTCAGAGAACGTGTTTGTGTCAAGATTTTAAAAATTTGGACAGAAAATTATTGAAGCAGAACTGAACTCTGTGCAGTGGAAAGTAAAATGGATATTGTCCAATCTCTGGTCTTAAGAGAGTCTGACTGATGGCATGGGTATAAATATTACATATGATTTTTTTTTACTAATTACTGTACAAAGCAGAATCTTAGTTTGATTTAACTGTTGGGGGAAAAAGTGTTTCGTCAGTCATATTTTGGCTGCAAAATGGATGGGCTTCTAATGAATGTAAAGTGATGAATGTAACGAAAACAAAAGAATTGGCAATAATGGATTCACATTTCAAAGACTAAGAGAATCCATCTAACTAGACCTGATGCTTTTTGTAGTCATTTCTTTCATCCATAGATCAATGGAAGTTTGAATCCTGCAGCTGTCAAATCCCAACTGCTATGGCTTAAACAGTTATACAAATATGATAGCATAAAATAATAGGTTCCAAGCGAATTGTGACTCAGATCTCACATTCATTTGTGATATTCCCAGTGGGACAATGATGTTTGCGTGCATGGGCAAGCATAGATATCAGCTGAGACCCAAATTTGTGCAGTGGTGAAGATGTTGGCCTAGAATACAAGAGGTGGTGAGGTCTGGCTCTGCTTTAGACATGAAAGCAGTTGGGTGATTGTGGACCACCCACTCTTAGCCCAACCCACCACATAGCAATAGCACTTAGACTTATATACCGCTTAACAGTGCTTTACAATTATCTCTAAGCAGGTTTACAGAGTCAGCCTATTGCCCCCAACAGTCTGGGTCCTCAGAAGGGTGAGTCAACCTTGACCCAGTGAGAATCAAACTATTGAATTGGTGGAAACTGGCAGTCAGCAGAATTAGCCTGTAACATTGCATTCTAAGAGTTGTGGTGGTGCACTCTAACCACTGCACCACCACAACTCTTGTAATGGCCCATAGGATTGTTGTTGTGGTGAACATATTAGATCTGTTCACCACCTTGAACTGAATATATGTGTGTGCATGGAGGAGGGAGGCAGGATAAAAAGTATAATAACATCATTTAACACATGTTCATAGCTGTATCCAGAATTGCTGTAACAGAACCCTCCAAATGTTCCAAGATTCAATTCACGCTTCCTCTAGTTCTATTTTAATGTGGGTGCGGGGAAAGAGACTCTCTTTTATTTTTCATTGTGTCTACTGGTTGAGATGGTAACTCCTAGATTGGTCTGAGTATCTGACTGAAAATCAAGGGCCAGATAATGATGAATTTAGATGGGAGATACACAGAAACTTCAGGTAACATTCCCATTGTTAGAATTATCCGTTTTGTGATCCTGTTTTGCTAGTTGTTTCTTTTACATTTGATCCTGGCCTATTAAAAGTCTTATTAGGTGCTGAAAATACAAAAAGTAGAATTCTAACTCACACAGAAGCTACTCCTTCGTTGCTACCATGACCACCAGTTCCAACACCACTCATCTACACACAAATATGAGGGCCTAGATATCAATTCACCCTAATCATCCATAGTACAGTGTGCTACAAACCCTAACCAGAACTATATGTGCAGCCAATAGCCTTAGCATACGATTGCATCCACAAATTACAAAGCATAAAATATACACAGGCATAGCATATTCTCAAGCCATTAAGTTTCAGGATCTGAGAGATGCTTTATCTAAGATTCTCCAAAAAGACTGTCTAGTTTTTCATGTGCTATTTCTATTTAAAGAGCTAGCACATGTATTACTCTTTATACAGTTAACCATCAGACCACGGCGATACATCTTAAAGATGTGACTTACATTCAGTTTAATAATCATTCACTCTGATGAATAAAGGCCCGGGTTGAATTTTACTCTCCTAAAATTGCTTTTTATGCATTGACTTTTATATCATTTGTTTTAACTTTGTAGTTAAGTAACTCAGAAGATTGCAGTAAAGTCTGAGAAATAAATAAAGATAGCTCATATTAGTAATGCATTGTCATAAGAAGCAATTAAATAATAGGGGTCTGAAATCAGTGGTCAGAACTTGTAATTAGCAGGATGGGATTAATTAAAAGGTTCTAACACAAATGGAGCTATTAGGGAAGCCATAGAACTGATTCTGGTTTCCCAGTTGACTTTGCTTGTCAGAAGGTTGCAAAAGGTGATCATATGACCCTATAAATATGAATCAGTTGCCAAGTATTTGAATTTTGATCACATAATTATGGGGATGGCTACAACAGTCATATGTGTGAAAAATGGTCATAAGTCACTTTTTTCATTGCTGTTATAACTTTAAACCATCACTAAATGAATGTTTGTAAGTCAAGGACTGCCTGTACTTTCACAGGTCAGGTGAATAACTGATTTTAAGGATGCCATAAAGACAAGCAACAGCTTAGATTCTCAGTCTGTCCTGGTGCTATTTCTAACTCTCCAAGTGACATGGATTTACACTGCAGAACTACGATGAGTAGTACTTAGGAAGCAACTCCAACCCTCAAATCTGAATAGGCTTCTTTTTTTCCAAATGCCACAATAGTCAAATCAAAAAAGAAGCCATAGAAAAGGTGAGCTTCTCAAGGAAGGGAAAGTATCTCCCAAAGAATGGTTGAGAAGAGGAAACACCACTAAAAGTTTGAGAAAAGTTTTTTTTTTAAAGGATAAGGTTGTGGGTGCAGGGACAGATATAAGAGAAAAGGGAGATCTAGGGACTTCACTTGACATGTAAAAACCTGGAAGTCGTGGCTAAGAAAAAGAACCGGTCAGTTTAGTAAAGCAACCTGAAGAAAATAAAAAAGTTTGGTTTAGTTTGCCTATGAAGATTCTCAATCTTCCAGGTCATGGTTGTCCCAAAGGTGCTTTTTCAAAAAGCAACTGGATGTCAATTTTCTTTGAAGATGTTTCACTTCTCATCCAAGAAGCTTCTTCAGTTCGGACTGAATGATGGAGGATAGAAGGATTTATATTCTTTGCAGTCATCTGGTCATTAGCATTCCTTCTGAGAGCCATTGAGGCCACTTGGAGGCTTATCTGTGTCCTCGGGGTTAACTGAATCAGAGGGCAGATGGGTGGTGGAGTCTTCTTGAAACTGCTGAAAGGACTGTGTTATAAACAGAAGATGGGTAGTGTGGTATCCCTTTCTCTGTTGGAAGAAGGCTGTTCAATCTTAATGTAGATGTCCTCTTTGATTTGGTTTGGTTTATTCAATTTTATTCCACCTTTATTGGGAACATATCCCACACTTCTCCCTTCTCCTACCATATTTCCCCCAAAATAAGATTGAGTCTTATATTAATTTCTGCTCCAAAAGATTCATTAGGGGTTATTTTCAGGTTATGTCTTATTTTCGAGGAAATACGGTACTAAATGTGTCCATCTGACTGACGATCTGAACTGGGGCTTGTTTTGGGGGGTAGGGCTTATATTACGAACATCCTGAAAAATCACGCTAGGGCTTATTTTCCGGTTAGGTCTTATTTTCAGAGAAACAAGATATTTTTCCCACAGCAAGAGCCCTCTTACAACTGCAGTTGTTAGGGGGGGGGGTTGTTACAGTTCAAAGAAATGGAAAAGATTCTCTTCTTAAGAGAAAAGGCAGTTATTTCCATGCCTTGATGAACATGGCAGTGTTGGATTTAAAGGATCTAAAAGAGTGCTCAGGCCAGAAACTATCCGTTGTCCTTCTACGAAAGATAGGTTTATAACATATAGGTGGTACCTAATGATGAATAAATTAGGTAGGATTTAGAAAACAATTGGAAATGCTACCTCTCAAATATCTATCCAATCCTCCCTCAGTGTGTGTGTGCACTGCTAGTCATAAATAGTTTGAAAAGTAATTCTTCAATCATACGACGTGACTGTACATAATTGTCAAATTAAAGATTATTGGGCATTTAGGAAACTCACTGCACAGTAATAATAAGATTTTAATTAGAAAAGTTTTGTTTACTACCAAAGTTATGAATGCCAAAACTGCATCCAGGCCTACTGGGCATAAGTTAATTGCTTTAATAGATCTAAAGGAGAGTGGGGGTTTTATCTTTTAATAGGATGGTTATTTTAAAATTAGCAGTGTTATTTAATCACCTTGTTTCTTTTCTTCATTTTCCAGTCAAGGTCTTAATATAACCATTTAAAAAGAAACGCCTTGGTTCTCTCTTTTAATAAAAAATCTTTGTTTCCTTGGATTACATCAAAATGTCAGTGTTGCATTTGCTTCATTATTTCTGGATGAAGTTTTGGATTACATTATATTATAAAAAATACTCAATTATTTCGCTCATTCCTGTCAAATAAAAAGTCGTCATTGCTTTCAGTTTGTCATCACTGCTATTTGACCTTTTTCATTCTCGTTCTTCCTTGGCTTAAACTTTCAAAATGTTGTTTACTGTCTTACATGTAATTTATTTATTTATTTGTATCCTGCCTTTATTATTTTTGCAAATAACTCAAGGCAGCAAACACACATAATAGTACTTCTCTTTCTTATTGCCCCCACAACAACAACTCTGTGAGGTAAGTTGGACTGAGAGAGAGTGTTCAACCCAAAGTCACCCAGCTGGCTTTCATGGCTAAGGCAGGATTTGATCTCATGCTTTCTAGCCTGGTCCCTTCATCACTAAACCAACTGATTTCATACTTGTATTCCTCTTCCTGGCTATGTGGAGCTATGAGCTGATATTACTGTCCAGGAAAGAAAAAGGGAATCTGTCATCCTTAAGATACTGTTGAACTACAAGTCCCAGCATCTCTCACTAGCATGGTCAAGAGAAGAGTCATTTTTTTTGTAAAGTCTAATACTCCCTGGATAAAGCCAGTAAAAGGGAGAACCTGTGGCATAGTGGCTAAGATAATAGCCTAGTAAGTAGCTCAGCCCTGGTTCAAATCTCAAAGGATATGGCTCAATGATGACAGCTAACAAGCTAGAAATGGCCATTTGAGTCTCCCTCCCTTTTCCAGTGAATTTTTCCTTCCCAGGAGAAGAGTTTTAGTTAAATCATATTGAAATCGACCTTATATGGGACCACTTAAGAGACATTACAGATGCTGTGATTTCTGCCTTTGATGCTGATATTGTATAAATAAGCCTCTTCTTGCAACTATATTTGCAAGAACAAATGTGTCTATGTGTCTGCATGTATAATTATATATAACAAATAGTACACAAAGTCAACAGCTGGCCAAATGTTCCACTGTGTTGATGTAATTCTCTCTTTTTTTCCCTTCCTTTGAGAAGTTCAATCCTATGGGAATCTCGCATATACTATTCTAATATGACTTATAGAAGCATCTTAGGGCTTTCATAAGTGTGGGGCAGAAGTGTATGCATATATGCTCGATTCACCCCATTTCCTGGCTCCAGAGCTTCATATCCTTTATAGGAAAGCTTCCTAGCTTTGACGCACCACTCAGGAGTGTAGAAAAACTGAGCAGAAATAAAACTGAAAAAAATATTTGTCAGCTTCCTATTTCTCTTCAGCAGGAGATGAGCGGGCACTACTAGAATGCCAGGTGATAAGATTAGAATAAGGTGTTTTATTTTAATCACTGCACAACTTGTAGCAGCCTTGAGAAGACAGTTGTCCAGACTTCTTCTCCTCAACATTTCAGTCAGCAAAAGTGAAGACAATCATCAATTGCCTCCTGAGTGTTTTTGAAGATTTAGGGAATAAAAATGGACTCAGCTGCCGGTTCTATATGATATTAAGGCAGAAATTCAGCCATGGCTCAAAATTCCCTGAAACTTGTGAGTCCATTTGCTTTGATATATGAAAATGGGTAGAAGCACCACTTTCTCCTGGATTTTAGACAATGATATTACTGTATCAAGTTTTCGCATGAAAAGCTCATCCATCAGTCTTCAAAATCTTATGTTTTTGAAGGAATGAGACACAGCACTTCATGACTAATTTGCCAAAATATATAGGAGAAACAAGTCTTGACAACCATTTCCATAATGGAGCTCTTTTCACCAAACATGATATTTTTTTCCTGACCTGTTCTGTGTCCTTAAATAATAAAATGGTAGGTTTATATATGCAACAAATCAATATATCGCTTTGGATCATAAAATAAAGATAATAAGATACCGATTCGGTGTTAACAAACAGTAGCAAGGGGACTTGTCAGCTACAAGCTAACATTCAGAACCAGCCAAAGTTCATAGGAGCAGAGGCTGTTACTGGTAACCAAGGTTCAACAAGAAAGCAAAAAAGGACAGTCAGGTTAAAATTTTCTAAGAAGCCATTCACAAGGGAAGGCAAAGGTCAAAACACTTAGTGCTGGAGCATCACAAGCATTGTACTAAATATATGAGTACATTCCTAGCAGACAGCCTTGGCTCATGCACTTGGATGACATGAGCAAGCTTGCTGGTCCCCCAAATAGACTACATTTTTCCAGAATCTTTTCCATGAAACAGTTCAAAAAGGAAGAATTTCATCTGAGTATGCAAATGATATCACCTAAAAAAACCTGATTCTGGCATCTTTTTAATAGAATATCTTGGAGCTCGCTCACCATTTAGTACACCTGTCCTTTTTATAATTATTTTGAAAGGCAATCATAATGATACATATTTTTCCCCTAGGAAAAATTTAACTAGGTTTACTACCGAATAGGTCAATTTCTCAGACTAAGCCTCAGCAAAATCAAAGGAATGATTATTATGATTTTTCAAAGCTGCAATCAGAAAGTGTTGCTCTGAAAAATATTCTTTTTACTTTGTACACAATTATTTGTATCATTTGGACAGAAAGAAGACATGTCATTTAACATAATTTTTAAATTATTTTCAGCACAGAAGGCTAATATAAATAAGTGTGTTGTTTCAGCACTTAAATGGAGCCAAGAAATGCATTAATCTTTCCAATAAGCCTTTAAAATCAAGAGAGGAATGCCTGCATATTGCAGAGCTGCTACACATTTTCTTGATGGATACCAAACTGAATTATTTTATCAGACGAAACAGTCAAATTTTCTGCTTCATTATTGTGAAGAAGTATTAAGTGAACACAGATTTGTTGAGTAGACTGCATTGCATGTCATTTAGATTTCTAATGTTTTACATTTAACAAGGCCATTTTAAAATCTTAAAGATGCATGGAATCTATGTCGTATAAACTTCATCATAACAGGAGAGTAATCACAGTTGTAAGTTTTATGTAGTGCAGATTAAAACAACTGCATAATTGTGGCAAGTTTAAGTCTCTAGACAAAGCACAAATGAATTCCAGAGTAACAGTGCACACACCTGTCTGCTTGCTTTCTTTTCTTTAAAAGAAAGGGTGTTAAATACTGAGTCTTACTTTTAATTGATATTGTATGCTGTCTAGAGTCAGCCAAGTAGGTGGCATGCAAGTAATTGTGAATTGATTCTACAATTAAAAAAAAGTAGTTTGGGTGGGCAATTCCGCTTGCATTGTGCCAGATCCATTCTCTTTGGTCTGCTATTCTCCTACTGATGCTGCCTAACATAAAGTATTGCCAGCAAGTCACAATCTGGATATAACTCCATTCTGCCACTTTTCCTCACTCCAGAAAACTCCAGTGGTCACATGCCTATGGAGATTCTCAGTCATCCAGGTCATGGTTGTCCCAAAGATGCCTTTTCAAAAGACTTTGTTTTACTTTTAAGGTGTTTTGCTTCTTATCCAAGAAGCTTCTACATCTTCAAAGTCCAGTTGCCTTTTGAAAAAGCACCTTTGTGACATCCAGTGGTCACAGGGAGCAAAACTACACCTCCATTGAGGAGCTGGTCAATGTAATTCTAATTTCTTCCCAGAAGTTCAACTTTGCAAATGTGCTTTGCCCATCCAGGCAACTAAGCTAAGCGACAGATGTGGAATTTTTATTCTTCTATAAAGGATCCAAGCTGACTAACATTTACATATGCCAACTCACTTGGCACCCTAAGTGCAGCTAGGCACAATGACACAAAAATGACAACATTGTGCATCATGTTGTTATCACGCAAGCTCTTTCTTTTCATGCTTGCATTGACATCACATGCAAATACGTAAGGGTTGATATATGCATTATGAAGCTGGGATGTGTTTCTGCCTTTTTCATTCCATTCAACTAAACAGTAAATAGCAATAGCACTTATATACTGCTTCACAGTGCTTTACAGCAGTGGCCCCTAAACGTTTGAGTACCAGGGACCAGGTCCATGGAGAAAAGCTTTTCTGCAGACCGAAAAGGATGTGTTTTTTTAATATGCTGCATGCATGCAGTGAATGCAGCTTCGCTTGTTTGCATGGCCCAGTTGCTGGCATGCTGTGGACTGGTGCTGGTCCATAGACTGGGGGTTGGGAACCCCTGCTTTACAGCCCTCTCTAAGCTGTTCACAGAGTCAGTCTATTGCCCCTAACAATCTGAACCCTCATTTTATTGACCTTGGAAGGATGAAAGGCTGAGTCAACCTTGAGCCAGTCAGGATCGAACTGCTGGCAGTTGGCAGAATTAGCCTGCAATATTGCATTCTAACCACTGCACTACCAAGGTTCAGAGGTAGGCATTTGATTGCTTTCCTCTTACAGACCATGAATGATAACTTTTCATTCTTTCTGACTCAATGGAATTTTAAAATATTTTTATAAAGGAGTTTGAATTTTCTGAGGGAGTTTCTGTCTGTCCATCAGCAGAATAGCTCTCCACAAACAGAACAGAAGGCACTCAGTTTGGTGTGATGGAACAAATCATCAAAGAAAAAAAATGAGCTGGATCTGGCCAAGGATTGCAGAGAAATTTTTAAAAAAACCTTTTTTAAAAAAAAATCAGCACTCCATTCCAAGAGAGAAGCAATTGGACAATGGCTCAAAATGCTGCCAATTGTTCCATTCTTAACTCCTTCCCCTTCCTGATTCCTACCCCTCCACTCAAAGTGAAGTCGCCATTAAGGAGATGGAAGCAAGTTATAAGCTGTATACACAGCTTACTTTATTTCAAATTTAATCTTGAATCTTGAAAAACCCTAAAATCTTCCGCTCCAACTAATTGAGGGTTGATTCTATCAAGTCTGCTCCTGCATAACTGTGCTTAGTTTTCTGGAACAGTTCTATGACCGACAAGGAAATGGTTATATTTTTAGCTACATCGTTTGGTGGTATAAACCGTGAATACATTTTGCTTACCTCAATAATATGGGTTAAACGTTATTTGATTTTTTTGAAGCACTATTCCAAGCAATCAAGTCATTTAAGTTTTCTTAAAATCATCTGAACTTAAAATTATCTCATCTGGGAGGAGGAATGGGACTTCAGTAGTAAAGATGACAGATGTTCTACTGCTTCCTTTTCTCCCCCAGGACTATAATGATGAAATTCGTCAAGAGCAATTGAGAGAATTGTCATATTTAAATGGTTCAGAGGACTCACCTCGTGGGCGAAGTATTCGAGGAAGAGGGATTCGGGCTCCTCCTGCAGCTCCTTCAAGGTCAGTTACTTTGTCTTCCTTTATATTCAGTATAAATACTTTATAATAGCTATACCCTCAGCTACAAATGACTTCGCCATTAAACAGATACATGCCCCGGTTCACAGATACAGCTAAGAGGAATAAAAGAGGGAGTTTTGTTTATGCATTTGGTTCTAACAAAACCTTCCACTTAGCCATAATTACATTTACACAGAGGAACTGAAAATATCTCTTATAAAGCAAGGAGACTAAAGAAAGTTGATGATTTTGTTCCAAACTAATGAACATTAGCCCTAGCGTAATTCCCAGTGTTTTCATATTTAAATAAATATAAATATAGCGTCATATAAAAAAGATGTTGAGATTCTAGAAAGAGTGCAGAGAATAGTAACAAAGATAATTAGGGGCCTGGAGGCTAAAACATATGATGAACGGTTGCAAGAACTGGGCATGGCTAGTCTAGTGAAGAGAAGGACCAGGGGTGACATGATAGTAGTTTTCTAATATTTGAGGGAATGTCACAGAGAGGAGGGATACAACTATTTTCCAAAGCCCCCGAAGGCCAGACAAGGAACAATGGATGGAAACTGATCAAGGAGAGATTCAACCTAGAAATAAGGAGAATTTTTCTCACAGCGAGATCAATCAACCAGTGGAACAGCTTGCCTTCGGAAGTTGTGGGTGCTTCATCACTGGAGGCTTTCAAGAAGAGATTGGACAGCCATTTGTCAGAAATGATATAGAGGGGTAAATTAGATGACCTATAAGGTCCCTTCCAACTCTGTTATTCTGTAAATAACCGTATCTACATCTATTGAAGCCATATGATCTCTATCCTCATTTTGGCCAATTTAGTTCCCTTCCATTGTTTTAGTCATTACAGTTCTCATCTCCTCCCAATTGGCTTAGTCATTGCTGACTGGAGCTGATAGAAGTCATCTTCTGACATCTCTGAAAAATGTCCATCTTTATAGCAGGGCCTAATTTCTCTGAAAATCTGCAAGAATAATTTTGTTAAATGATCATATTTTGGGTATACCTTCTGCTTCTGTTCTGGGGATAACGTATGCATGATGACTTATAAAAAAGAGTAACAAAAAAGTGCCTAAACCCAGTACAATTACTGATTTAAAACCTAGTACAAGATTAAGTTTATTCTTAATTTATGTTTGGCAGTCTCTTTATACATTGCAAAAGAATTGACTATAAGTGGATTTTATCTTGCTACATGCAAAAGAGTCCAAATATAAACCTCATAGGCATCGCGGAACTGAAGTCTAGACTAAGACTTTAAGACTTAGTCTAAGTCTAGACTAGACTAAGCCTTTGATTTTATCCAACATCCCATATGGATTTTTTCCCCTCTTTTTTCATCAGCATTTCAAGATGCTAACTGAAAATTATTTTATTTTTTCTTTCAATGTAGCAATTTCCCTTTTCTATCAGCATATAGCTATCTTAATTACATTTGCACTTCCATCTTATTTTATAGAGCATTGATGCTATGCCTGTCAGCCTTGATTCTATCAGATAACTAATATTCATTTTCTTTCTGGTGAATGCAATGTTCACCTACACAAGAAAACACTTATTTCTAAAACATGAATATCAAGAATGTTCACAGCCAAGGTCAGAGTGTGATCATAATTTCATTGTACAGGAACATTATTGTGTCTTCATAAAACTCAATTCTGCCCTTCGTGACTCCAATTACTTTCAATTTAATAGTTCTAATAAAATCGGGAATCTGTTTTATAAGGTGGCTTAATTCATCTTACCACTTGTAGAATAGCTGCATATCATGTCTTCTTTCCTTCTCTAAAAGCTCTAATGTGAATCATATTCCCATTCTTAATTCCCTGTTCTCTCTCTGAAATCATATTCTTTGCAAGTCCTTGTTAACAAGTCAGATCCTTGAAATCTGGTCTTCAAACCTATTAAGGTTTCAACTGAATCCCTGCAGAATAAATTCTTTCCAGGAACCAGATTTTGCTTCACATGTTATTAAAAATGGTGCATGCTTTAGCTTTAGAATGTGCCAAATCCTGATTATTATAACACCTTTCCGATTTGAGATTTTTGAAAAATACAAGGAAAAGCTGGGCATGCTAATTCAGAAGAAAAGGTTCAGTTCTCACATTAATGCAGCAGCTTTCTACCCATCATTATAGAAGTCTGACTTTTTTCAGGCTGCTTTGACATCTTTAAGAAAAAATATGCTATTTTAAGAAAACTAGTCAATGCAATTCTTAAAACCATTGCATCTTTTTCAAGCTTGTGCAAAAGCCTTTAAAATGGGTTACTTAATAGATAGTAAAGATGAGGTAGCCTTGCCTGAAGTCAAAATAATTTCTTCTGAATTATTTTCAAAGTCAACAGAGTTCTAATACACAGCATTATTAATTAATATAGAATGAATATTCATCAAAAATGCAGAGGGAAAAATTACTTCTGCTGCATATCTTGAAATGAAAAAGGGTTTATTTCCAATAAATCTTGGCTGTGCACAATTTATGTCTTATTGATATAACATTTAATTTATATTTATAAGGCCTCCAAACTCATAATGATACTTGGTGATATACACTTTAAAAATAAAAGCCAATATCCGGTGGTCATAACCCAGGAGTAGGCATATCCCAATCGGCTTACAACCACATTTTTGTTGCTGAGACAGTTGTTACATGAATTTTGTCCCATTTTACAACCTTTCTTGCCACAGTTGTTAAGCAAATAACTGCAGTTGTTAAGTTAGAATCAGAATTTTATTTTGCCAAATGTGTCAGGACACACAAGGAATTTGTCTTCAGTGAGCCTGCTCAATAGCTACATATATACATAAACAACTGTGATTGCAACAAGGATACGATCAAAGATACATTCATACACAATTTGAGTATATAAGCATAATCATGATCATTTGTGTATATATATGCATACTCACAATCATTTGTATATATAGACACAGACATTGCACATATAGGCATAATCAATTGTGTATATAAGCATAAGATACATTCATAGTCATAAAGTATGTCTAAACTGCAATCGATAATAAGCTGTAACACGGTTGTTAAGTGAATCTGGCTTCCCCATTGACTTCGCTTGTCAGAAGGTTGCCAAAGGTGCTCACGTGATCCCAGGATACAATAATCATCATAAATATGAATCAGTTGCCAAGCATCCAAATTTTGATCACATGACTATGGGGATGCTGCAACCGTTATAAGCGTGGAAAACACTCATAAACATTCACTTTTTTCAGTGCTGTTGTAATTTTGAACGGTCACTGAATGAACTGTTGCAAATTGAAGATTACCTATATTAGAAGTAATCCAATTCAGGTGAACACACATAAGGCAGAACCTGAGGGAAGAAAGCAAAGTCTTCAAGACCTATTTAAGGGACAGTGGCGGGTTGATTTATCTCAACTATTCAACACTGACACACTCTGGATCAACCGTAGTGTGTAAAAAACACTACAATAATCCTCAAAACAAGGTGACTGAGGCGTGTCTTTCAGAAGGAACTCTTTTAGTCCAGGAAATAGTTCAGTTGGCATACCAGATAAATCTAATCGCAATATCCTCTACCTTCAGATCATGTTGCAACTGCCCCGATATAAAAATGAAATGATATGAAATGAAATGAGGCAAATAGAATAGAATATCAAATGAAATGATATGATATGACATGAAATGAAATGTATAGAATGTCAAATGAAATGAAATGTAATGAAATGTAATGAAATGAAATGGGGGGGGAAATTAAAAAATCAGATCTATCATGTTGTTCGACTCTCAATAACTTTGGCTATGTCCATGATTGCTCTGGTAGCTATGAACTCATGTGCCACTCCAGACTTTACACTAGAAAAAGGCAAATTAAAGTCCCTTAGAAGTGTTAGAAGCGCCAACACTAAGTTAGTAATGGAGTCAGGCAGATATATTGCTGCACAGCAGCAATTTGTTGTACACAGCAGTCAAACCACTTCTCCATAGAACTTAACTTCAACCGCAGGATCTCATAATTGGATATTAGCTTCTGAAGACGAATGGACTTTCTGGATAACAGTAGCTATTCCACTTCTCATGGCCTGGATTCATGGCTAGTGCCATCCCCAAAACCTAGGCGAATATGTCTCCAAGAAAGTAGCACCACCTGAAACACTTTTCATTTTATGTGTACTTTTTCTGTAAAATCACCAAATAGAGATGACATTGAACAAATGCCTGACTAACACTTGGCAGAATCAAAGTAACATTGGATTGTCTTTTTTCGAACATTGATGAAAAACTGCATGTGAAAAATTTAAAGCACATCAGATATCTAGAAATGACAACATTTCTACACGGTATAGGTTGTGTTTCAATTGTTAACACACGGACAAAACTATTGAATAAGTTTTTGCCTACGAAGGGAATTTATTTATAAGTTATTGCGTTATGCCCTAGGTTTCCTCCTAGTAGGTCAGGACAGTTTACCTGGTTCTTCTCTACCCTCTCAATATTTTACTTCCTGTGATATGAGGTGTTCCAGCTCAGGGAAAGTGCCTGGCCCAGGATCATGACTAATTAATGAGAGTGACCTAAACTCCTGTCATTTAAGTGTGCAAAACAAATGAATGCAACAGCTTATCGTGATTTTAGGTTTTCTGTGTGTTCTTGGGTTTTTTCCTCTGCTCCATTCTTGTCATGAGCTATTAATCCTGCATTGATGTTTCTGCAATGCATTATTCCCCTAAAAAATTATTTAGTTCAGGTGGGAGAATTTCACTCCACCTTTTGATCCCAAGACCCCTGCTGTAACTTCCAATTAAAAATATAAAAGTACAATAAACCATATAGGATAAAAAATGCAATATATCAGCTAAATAATTCAAACCACCATACAGGGGCAATAATCAGGTCATTTAAAATATACTTAGCCATAGCAGGAGGTAGAGCAGACCAATGATGTAGTAGGATGAAACTTATCAGCTGTCTTTCTAATATTTTAGTTGCAGGCCAACCAAATATCTTTTAGGTGTTATTCACGATCTATGAGCTTCGGCGCAGAAGGCTTGCTAGAATGTCTTCACTAAGTTCATCTTTGAAGGTAGAGGGACCAGAGCAACCTCAGAAGTCAATGCCAAGTACAGGCACATTTGTGTGAGATGAAACAGTCACAAATCACTTAGGATGTTTTAGATAATAATAGTAACACTTGGCAATTGCTGGGGTGATTTGAAAGAGTGCTTTGGATTTCTGGTGCCTGTCAGCACAGTACCTTTCTGCTCTTTATTAAAGCAGATCTTTTTCCAGGCTTTTGCCTAAACCAAAAAAAAAGGTACGGTGGCTTCAACAGTCGTGTCAATGATAATGAACCCACTGCTTATGATTATGATATAATTGATCAATTGTAACGTATATGTACATTGAGAGCATATGCACCAGAGACAAATCCCTTGTGTGTCCAGTCACACTTGGTCACACTTGGCCAATAAAGAATTCTGTTCTGTTCTGTTCTGTTCTATCAGCCACGTCTTTTTTCCACCTTTGTCACTTTCCAAAATATCTTAACTGTCCTGAACTAATTTTTCTTCAGGATGGCCATTCTTAGAATCCTTCAAGCTCTTTTGGACCCTGGAACTCTAATCTGATCATCTTCAGTTTTCCCTGCCTCAGTATGGTGTATTCTAGGTACACATGGTTACTCACTTCCAAGGTTCCTACAATTTCCACTTCATTAACCATTTCTTTTCTGTAAAATCCAGTATA
>JANHFO010001110.1:61950-73049 GCA_032468095.1 Pareas carinatus | reverse complement strand
TGGCTTGGTTTAATCAATTTATCCACTGCCTGACTCCAGATGTCTCTGGATGGCTCATGGTGTAATAGCAATAAATACAATATGAATAATCAGAGATAAAATAATAGAAACAAAAACAAGAAGAAAAATTTAAGAAATAAAGAATAAGATAGTGGTTCCACAACAATATCTAAAATGCATTCCAAAAGAACTTTTGTAGTATTTGCTTGACCATGAATACAATTCAGTTTTGTCCTTACATGGCTCTAAAATATCAAAGAAAGAAAATAGTTACCACGTCCTCTTGTGTTGATTAATATTAATTGCTTCTGAAAAAGTAAAAGGTCTTCTTTGAAAACAGATGAGCATGTATTCTGGAATGTAACTTCAGACTACTTGGTGTCTCTAGAAAAAAAATGCGTTGTTTTTATTTGGGTGATCAAATTTCTATCTGTAAATAGTAGAAATTGTTATAGCTAAAAGTGGGATATAATGGTAATTGTCAAAAATAATCAATATACTGTAGACATATTTTTCAGGGCAATTTGTTTTTCCTGGTGTAGTGATGATCTTTGACAAAGATAAATGTATTATTATTATTGTTGTTGTTGTTGTTGTTGTTATAATTATAATTATAATTATAATTATAAACACTAGCTGGTTGCGTAAGGCTGCTTGGCAGGACACACGATATGCAGGCGGGTCCTGCTGCAGGTTTCAGATCCACATGCACACTGGCAGTTTCTGAAGTGATTGTCAGTTTACTGCTAGGCTGAAGGATTTGCAGTGGAAACAAAAGAATGTAAGCCGAGCATAGGAATGTAAACAAAACCGAGACTTGCCTGCAAGATTTGCTTTGAGAACAAGAGCATGCGGAAGAATCATCTAGAATCAATTCAAGGTTTTAGAGTTGGGTCAAGGTTGTCAGTTAGTCCCAAGGTCAGAGGTCCAAGGAGCAGAATGTCACACAAGAGTCAGACTGTCACACATTGTTTCCAGCAATGAAAACAAAAACAGAACAGGTTCTTATATGCAGTAGGCTGCAGTCAGCTGTCATTAGTCAGAGGGATTTCTGCTTGGCAAGGAGCCTGATAGACCTTCTCTGTTCTGCTCTATCTATCACGTACATGGACTGAGAGGTCAGCCTCTGACTTCTCCAGCTACTCAGGTCTTCCCTGTGTTTGATCATCATGTGATTCTTCTTTAGGCTTTACGTATCCAAATGTTCTGCTTCTTCTTTCTGCATCAGAAAGTGAGTCCTGAACATGGACCATGATAGCCCTATTATAAACCAGATGTACTTCACTTGATTAGCCATACATATCCAAATGCAGACCCAGCAGTGATTAGCTATACATATCCAAACCTTTGATTTTTATCACAATTGCAACTGAGCTGATTTGGTAACCTTCCTAGAAATTTTTATAGATCAATTCAATGATAAAAAAAATTGCATTCTCCTCCACAGACTCACTCATGTGATTAGTTCAAACAGGAGATATTGAAATCTCAAGAATGAGGTCAACATCTTAAAAGATGCACAACTGTCTTCGTTGCCCTGTCCAAGTGTAGATATGGGCAGTCCTGAAATAGGATGTTACTAAATCTCTCTCCAACATCATCAATTGTACTATTAAGCTTATCTGAATGTTATCCTGTAATGGATGTAAACAGTGTCCAAGAAATAAATAGATTTGGAAAAAAGGTCTGCTGGGGAGGCCTGAGAAATTTGATTCTGTCACTCTGCAATTCCTGATCAAAAACTCATCGCTTAATCTCTGAGGCAGCTTTATCTCCCCAAACCAGGCATTATTATGGATTGTAGGAAGAGTCCACAGTATATCAAGGCAAAATCTTTCCTCCAAGAAGAGACAACAAATCAGTAAGAATCAGAGGAGCCAGAGAATTCCCCACCCGCTCGCCCAATTAATTTTAGCCAAAAATTCAAGTTGAGAATTCTCACATTAGCCTTCCCTGAGACAAAGCCATATTTTAAGCTGAAGAAAAGCCTTTGGTACATAGTGAACAATGCAGCTTCTCAGGCTAGCAAATGGTCTCAGAGATATTCAAGTGCCAAACTTAATAAAACGCAGAACTGACAGAAAAGATTTGTCTTGGCCTTTCTAAGGTGCAGCACTTCAAATGCCAGGAGATGAATCCATGCTGTACCTCAATTTCGAATGGACTCACGGCATTCAGATAATGTGACAAGAACCTTAATTAGATGCCTAGCCCACTATCAGCACAGTTGGATTACGGGGCGGAAGAGGACTATCCGAAACCTTACATCTCATCAGTTACCATGTTACTAGCTTGCTCCCCTGCTGATGTGAGATGAAAGGCCTATCTGGAGTGCCATCTTTGATAACAGCCAATTAAACTGCAGGCTATTCTCTTTGTTTAATCTCAGATTCAAAATGAACAAGGCTATGCTGCAGGAGCCATCTCTTATCCGAATCCTCTTAAACAATCATTGCAACAGTCATAACTAAAAACGGGTGACATTTTAAAAATGTAACGTTTTGCCAGCAGCAATAACTCTGAGAAGCAGTCCCAATAAAGTGATGCCGATAAAACAGACAGAATTGACCTTTCCAGCTCTTCACAATTATCAACCAAACCGCTGCAAGTGAACCCAGAAATAGCAGAGTGAGTTTCTAAGACCTGAGGGGGGAAAAAAACTACTTTCTAGAGACACAGCAAAGAAAGTACTGAATTTTACAGTGGCCATATAGGGCAATTTTCTGTGCACATTAACTCATTCTCTATTCATGATTATAATTGTCCATAGGCAAGCCATCCTTATAAACTAGGATTCCAATTACGAGGTCTTTTAGGGGACCATTTTAAGGTATTTATTTGGATCATGAGGGATGGAATATTTAAATACAAGTAATCCCCAACCATAATTGGGTTTCCAACAGGTGAGCACATGACCACACCTGTTTCTACAACCTTTTTGATGGTGGTCACTAAATGAATGCCATGATTGTAAGTCAAACATGTGCTCATTAAGTGAATGCTGTGGTCATTCAATGAAGTCATTGTTCACTATGAGGCATGTTTTGCTGAAAACCAGGAGTAAATGCCAAAAATGTCATAAATTGTGGTCCCATGACTATGAAACACTGCAAACAGCCACAAACTGGGGTCAGCTGTTGAACCCCAAAATGTGGTTAAATGACCACAGGAAGGCCCAGCTGTTGAAACCTCAATCAGTATAGAACTGGAAGGGACCTTGGAGGTCTTCTAGTCCAACCCCCCTGCTCAAGAAAGAGATTGTATACCATTACAGATAGATGGCTCTCCAGTCTTTTCTTAAAATCCTCCAGTGATGAAGCACTCACGACTTCTGAAAGACAGCTGTTCCACTGGTTAATTGCCCTCACTGTTAGGAAGTTTCTCCTTAACGTCAACTGGCTTCTCTCCTTGATTAGTTTCCATCAATTGTTTCTTGTGTTGCCTTCTGGTACTGTGGAAAACAAGTTGACCCCTCCAACCCCTCAAAAACTGGAATACTGCCATCATCTCACCCCTAGTTCTTATTTTCTCTAGACTGGCCATATCCAATTCCTGCAACCGTTCTTCATATGTTTTAGTCTCCAGGCCTTTAGTTGTTTTAGTTGCTCTTTTTTGCCTTTTTTACAAAGTCAACATTTCAACATCTTTTTTGTAATATGGTGACCCAAACTGGACGTAGTATTCCAGGTGTGGTCTTACTAAGGATTTATAAAGCGGTACAAATACTTCATGTGATTTTGATTCTATGCCTTTGTTTATACAACCAAGGATTGTATTAGCTTTTCTGGTTGCTGTTGTACACTGCTGGCTCATGCTTAAGTGATCATCCACTAGGACTCCAAGGTTCCTCTCAGTTACTGTTTGTGAGTCAGGTTTTGCATAATCTGTACTTGTACCTTTGGTTTTTCCTATCTAGGTGCAAAACCCTTCTTTTCTCCACATTAAATTTCATGTTGCTGGATAGGTCCCATTGTTCAAGTCTGTCAACAACTGAGTTGTTGAGTTTGTCTTTGAATCTGGGGTGTAAATAGCTACCTGTACTTCCTCTCAGTGTACCTCTCTGAAGGACAAAAGGGGTTCAAATTTCGTTAAATAAATATAAATATCAAGCCCCCTTTTTATTGTTTGGATGATTTATCTCCCTGTATATTTTCTTTTTATGAATGGGAATTTTCCTGGTAAACATTTAGACCTTTGAACCTCCACTTGCCAGTATGGCCCAAAATATTTTTACTTCTGAAAATTCAATCATGGGATGACTGCACTACTTTATGAAGTCCTGTGCTTATTAACGTATTAATGTTCTTAGTTTTATGGAAAAATAGGCTCTGTTTTTTTGCAACGAACATTTAGCCTAACATTAAGTGTCAGAGGTTCTGGCTGTAGGCTAATCTAGAATTTAATCAATAAGCCTTAGAAAAAGTCTAGGGCAAAATGTACAGGGAATAGAGAAAGTTCAGAAAACAGTTCCAACAAAATTGTTCTCAAAATCTATTGTTCACATGGGTATCAAATAATTAATGTATAAATGACAGCTTATTGATACTGACATGAGAAATGAATCCAATATATGAATCCAAATTATATCAACACAATAAACATCCTGTAAACCTTGTGAAGAGGAGAAAAAGCTGACTAGCATACATTCAATTCATACCTAAATAATACATGTTTGTAAGGAAATAGATTTCCATATAAGAATTTGATGTAATTTAAGATTCTGTTTTTAATTGAAGGTCTTTGATCACAAAGTGTATCATTATAATTCAGTTTATGAAATACAATTCTATTGTAGAAGACAGACAGAGAATATGTTTATACAAATGTGTGCTATACCATAGACCTCTTTAGAAAATGCTATTTTGAAATTATTAACTGCAAAAATTATACACAATTAAACTCCTGAGAAGATGAACCTAAAGATTAGTACAATTACTGATTGTACAGTTCACTGCATGTTTGTGAGGGTATGTGACAAAATTGCTTGCAGATGCAAATGCTCAATTATTGGGTTTATCCTATTCGTGTGCCTAACCCCTATTGATAGAATATTTGCTTGTGGTTATGCAAATTTTCTGCAACATTTTTATTGCAGAAAAAGTCCTCATTGAGATATAACAGCTGGAAGTCATAATTAACAGAGTTGTGCTTTTGATTAACAAAAGTTCTATGGGTGTATTTGAATGTAGGTGAATTCTGAATTTGAAAGGACAGGAGTCCAAAATTAGAACATATGCTTTGCATGAAGACATTCCTTAATAAAATATTCAGCTTTTTTGACTGTCAAAATCTGATTTGGCTGGTTTGAAACCAGTTATAATAGTCAATATTTATATATTCTTATCAATTGACCATACCTTGATTTGTATGGAGGTCGGAGAAGAAAAATATACTTATTTGGTAATATTGCAATAAATGGTCCATAGATCAGTTAGCTCTTTTTCATATGTTATGGGCAATACATAATCAGATACAAATCAGATACAATTAAAATCCAGTTATAATTATTCTATTTCAGCAGAAAAACATAGAGCTAAATTACATTTAATGCACTAATTCTGTTAATAAATATTTCAGTAGCTTTGGCTTCATTGCCTATCTCTTGTTGACTTTCTTGATAAGCTTTCCTATTGCTACTACTATTGTAGTATTTTGCTGATTCAGAAATTCTTTATTTTCATTGGTAGGGATATGATACCATGTGACTACCCTTATAGTCAGTTCAGCTGGACATGATTACTGTGATTCCTTATCTGGTCAACCAAAGTCTAACCAGGAACTGGCAAACATATCAGATTTTTAATTCTTATTAGTATTAAGGTTCTGTTCATTTCCTGGAAGAGAACGTGGTGACATGTTAATTACTATCTGGTACAGCAGCTTCCCTAAGTGGATTAAGACTTTAACAACTGTATTGTAGAAACATGGTATAGTTTATCTAGCACACTAGCAGCCAATTAAATACCCATGTCATATCTAAGTATAAATGTATATATAATATGTGGTTAATGCACCAAAATGATTAATCAGTATAAAATTTAGTTTGGTTCAAAATATTGTTTCAGGAGCTGTGATCTCCTTTCACCTAATCTTCTATTTGGAGACTCATTTTTTTCTAAATATTTTCCTTGTACACACACATCGACACCTTTCCTTGTTACATGTCATGTTATAGGACAAGTAAAATTGATGAGGTTCAGGTACTTTTCCCACTAGGGAATTCACACACGCTCACCTTTTTGTGTTCAGGAAAATATTGGTTGCTAACCATGTGTGAACACTCACTTTTTCAAGAATTGTAAGAGCATTCATTTCTGCCACATCTGTCATGCCAGGACAATAAAGCTGGAGGAATGAACCCCCCCCCTTGGCTACGGCACTAACCATGAACCTTGCCATCCAATGAATCACTGCCATATCTCTTCATGAAGATGGCATGGCAAGTCCTCCAAAAAGAACAGATAAGGGTTATTGGAAATATGTCAACAAGGAAAACAATAGGGATGGAAATGCTTCTCTGCATCCTTTTTTGGGTTGCCATCAGACACAAAACCAACTTCAATTCTCAGATTTCCTGAGCCAGCTTGCTTGCCATAGTTGCTCCTCCCCTCATCATAAGCCTTGTATCAAGCCTCAGTGGAGAAGCATTCCACCCCTGAACAGAGTGATGAGAAGTCCGAAGCAAAAAAATTCTTTCATTTTCTAGAGGTTGCAACATATTCTAAGAGTAAAAAGTTTCATTCCAAATTTCTCTTGCATCTTCTCATATATTGTATAAGTCTTCAGAGGTGCAGGGAACATGTGGAGCAATCACCACATCTCTTTTCTGGCCATTGCTACATTTTGAATTCAGATCCTTAACTCGCACTTTGGGCATCTTTTAATAAAGAATGGAATGGTTTTTGTAGCTTTAGGTATGTTTAGCTTAATATTATGCATGCATATAGTCTTGAGCCCTTTTCAGAATACTCTAGTGGTTCCTTTTTTGCATGTTTGAGAAGTTGGATATAAAGAGGAACAGTAGTAGAACAATGAGTTTTAAATTTGTCCTTGAGAGTTTTCACTCGTTTCCTTAACTTCTTATAACAGTCTTAAGAGCAAGCACCACTTGAGTCTTTATGGTACTTTTTCCATATAAAATGGTACTCTTGCATCCTGCAAACAAAATTTACCCAAACAAAGGTGCTTTTCTTAGAAGATTGTAGGGTTGTATGTTGTGTCTTAATCAAAACTGAATCCATTAAATAAAATTAAGCTTACAAGATCTGTCTCCACAACTTATATTAATGTTCTCTTCTGAAGAAAAAGCTTCATTTCCTCCAATTGCTTTCTCAGATTCTTGTGTTCAAGATGTCCTAATGCAAAAAAAGACTCCACTTAGGGAAAAAATTGAAGTGGCTTAAACAAAATCCCACAAAAATTTACTGGACAGCTTTTATGTCCTACTTGGAAACCAGAATGCTTAATTTTATGCCTGTGTTTTAGGCTGGTGGCAGGTTCAAATATTCATTGGTTTTTGCTTTTGTCTCATCTGAGTCTTTATTACTATTTGTCGACTGTTGCAAAAAATCCTATTTTACCCCAGTTTTGTCCACTAAATCAGTGATTCTCAACCTGTGGTCCGTGGACCCCTGGGGGCCCACAGTGTCATCATAGGGGATCTGCAGAAGCTTGAAGAAATGTTATGATTTAAACCTTGAATTAAGTCTCAGGGTCTGTGGCCACAAAAGGTATTTAAAGGGGATCCGTGGTGAAGAAAAGGTTGGGAACCACTGCACTAAATCTTTCACAGATGACTGAATCAAACAGTCTCTGGGTATTAGTGCACTTGGTGGTTGGCAGGTAAGTGCCCTCAACACCCCAATGACAGAATTGATCAAAACACTCATTTTCATGAGAGTTATCCTGCCAAACATCCTCGGTTTATGGAAGCATATATTCATAAACAGAAAAGCCCAAGGGAACATAAAGTTCTCTCTGAGGACTTGAGGGAGCTCCAGAGATTGAGGAAACTGAGATTGTGGGGACAAAGAAAAGACAGGGTTGGGTATGTTATTACTCTTGAAATACTGAACCTGAAGGAGTGTCACATAGAAGAAGGCCAATTCCTGTTCTGTATCATCTCATGTAGGATTGAAGATGCAAGAAGGTGCATTTCAGTTGACTGTTATAAAAATCTTCCCAAGGATAAAAGTAGTTAAACAGCTGAACCAATTGCAAAAGTGGTGGTGAACTTTTCTCTGAATATTTCCAAGCAGAGACTGAACAGCCACTTTCAGATTTCTTTAATTTGGATTGCTGCAACTCTATGATTCTTAAGAGCTATGAAACTGAGATAATAACTATGCATTATAGACATAGATTTGAAATGTAAGTTGGCCAGAGCTAAGCCAAGAAAGAAATCTGCAACATTGCATCTTCAGGATAAAAGGATTCTACATAAACTTCTTTATAAATTTTCAGGTGATTTTCTCATATCAACTATTGTCTTTTTTTCTGCTAAAATTCCAAGTTTTGGATACATCATTAATGCAATTGAGTGAAATTCATTTGTAAAATAAAGTTGCATCACATTTTTTTACATGAACTAATTTCATATGTTGATATTTGAGGGGGCATACAACTCACTTAAACTATATTGTAGCGTGAAGAGAGTTGAAATGAGCATCCTTTATCCTAAAAGATTGCTTCATTTTTAAATGGATAACCTTTGTTCCATTAAGGGTCACATTCAGTGATCATCCTTCTGGGGCTGCATAGAGAGAAAGAGAAAGGGAAGGACCAAAAAGACCCAGGCCCAAAAGTGAATAAAGATATCCATTTCTTCTCTGACATCCCCGTTAAGTACCTTTGTGACCAGTCCCATTTCCTCATACATATTATTTTTATCTTTTTCAGGCATCCTCCATCTTCTCTGAAGCTATATGTTGTAAGGAAGGGACAGTTAACCTTTATAAAACTGAACTGTTCTTTTACAAAGGACCTTTGGAATTTTGCTGAAGGCCATAAGCAGCCTTGGGACTGCAGGTGGCCTGTTACCAAATGTTTAGCTTATCCCTTATTTCATGACGCTTCATGTCCTAGTGCTCGGACTTATGGTAGGGTACAAATGACGGGTAGGGTAAAAATGGCAAGCTGACCTTCACCGTCAAATTTGAAGACAGAGAAATTGGTGAACGGTCTTCCAATTTCCCCAGGAAATAAATTCTCCATTGATTTCAGAAAAATAGGATTCCTCCAAAGCAATGGAGAAGCATCATTACTGAAAAGTAGTAGTGGGAGAAGGTCATTCTCAGGTCTTCACTTGCAATGTGAAATGTCAGAAGTCAGGGAGGTTGTAGGCTTTTGGAGAGAAGACTATAAGGAAAGATTTGCACTCCCCCTCTGGCTATTTCTTAACTAAAGAGAGTTAAGGACATCATATTTCACCCATGATATTTAATGTATCTGAGGTTTTCTTCACCTTCAAAATACTTTCTAAAGCAAGTTCTCTTTCATCAAGTTGATGAAAGCACCCAACACTTATGAAGGCAAGCCTTTCCACTGATTAATTGTCAGAAAATTTCTCCTTAGTTCTAGGTTGAATCTCTCTTTAGTGATCTTCTACCCGCTGCTTCCCTCACGTGCTTTGGAAAATAGGATTCCTTGTGGAAGGATCATCTGAATCCATTATTTCAATGATTCCTTCTCCCAGGATAACATTTATGATCTTAAACCAGAAAGTGCTGTTTTGGTATCCTTTATTTTACCTAGGTCCAGCTGTGATCCTATGAGCAATTCCGCAAAACAAGATTCAAGTAAATATTGATAGGTTGGGGATATTTTGGTCTAATCACTGAAGCAGAACCCTAATATAATTGAAAATCAAAAAGGTCTTGAATGAAGAACGTGGATTTCACACATAAGCCAAATCGCCACATTTCCTAAGATCAAAATCCTATTGCGCTTGTGCTAGACTTCAACCCACATAGCAAGGGGGTATTAAAAATCCTAATTGCTTTGGAAAGTGGAAGTTGTCAATCTATAACACTCAGCACAACTAGTCAGCCCTGGGCACATCAGTACCCTAATTACAGAGAGCCTGGCTCTTCACCGATGTTTTAACACTTGATTTATTTCCTGTTTGAGTTTGTTCAATAGAGCTAGAGTTAATTGGTTTTCCAAATGAGTGCTAAAATATAAAGATCCAACTTCATTAAGTGGAGGCTGTACTTAATATGCACCGCTGGTTTGGAAGACCATGTAAAGGTTAGTGGGGTGAAATTTGCAAGCCTTCTCTAACAAACCAGAGTCTGCTTGGCTTGCAAATAATAAATAAAATGTTTCTTTCTTGGGGTTGAAGAATTACCTTTTTGTGTCTTAAAGGGGCATATTATTTTCCACTTTTTTGAGTTGAAAACAATGGTGCAATTAATTTCTGGGCTCATTTTCAGTAGTCTTCATTTCTTATATATATTTTCATCCTCTCAAATATTCCTTTCTGGACCAAATTTTGGGAGTATTTCGCCCTGTTGATTATAATTATTGGAGAGTATTTATAGGAAAAGTGAGCCCCATAATACTACAGGAGGGACACCAGTGTATTTGATGCCTACTCAGTTATATATTTAGTGCTGTGATTAATTAGTCCAGTGTAACTGCCGAATGAATGACAGGTTAAAATCTGGCAGACGTAAAATTCTTTTGGTCTTTTCCTTTGGTGTCGCTGAAAGTACATTATAGGAAGATGGTAATCCAAGACATTTACTTTCAACCTTGAAATGACTGATGGATGTGGCACAGTTATAAAAGAATGCTTGTGCTGATGTGTCAAAGAAACTTTATTAAGTCACTCTATTCTGAGGCTGACATTCCTGAAGCACTCTATATGAGCCTGTATCCCAGGGCATAATGAAAAAAAATACCAATTGCATATAGGTTTCACTAAAACACTCCAGGCTTTATTATTTAATAACAATAGACATGTCCAAAGCCCAAGCACCCCCCAAAGGTCACCCAAAATTTTATTGAAAAGGCATAAATTCAAAGGCTAAAATTCTTCTCTCTCTCTCTCTCTCTCGCTCTCTCTCTCTCTCTCTCTCTCTCTCTCTCTCTCTCTC
>JANHFO010001110.1:43508-58714 GCA_032468095.1 Pareas carinatus | reverse complement strand
ATTGGTATCATTTGAAACAAAAATAAAAATCTAGGCAAAACGTTCATCTTTATTGCCGCAATCCTACCCAACAGTGATAGTTGCAGTTTCTTCCAACTCTCCATTTCCTTCTGTACCTTTGACCATAATAATTTGTAGTTATTCTTATATAATTTCACATTTGAAGTGAATATATTCACACCTAGATATTTAACTTTTTGTGTTATTTCAAATCCCGTATCTTTCCTTAAGTTTTCCTTTTGAGATGTATTCATGTTAGTAATTATTTTTGTCTTCTGTTGATTCACCTTGAATCCCGATACTTTCCCATATTGGGGAAGCTCTATTTTCAATAACTTCTAGAAGGCATGAAGCTAGCAAACCCAACACCCAGTCTTCCCCAACACCTCTTGAATTACTATAGAGGCATTTCAAGAGTAGGAATGTGTGAGCGTGTACAATAGTTAAGCGGTGTTGATGTATAGTTCCTTTGTAGGTTAACAGAGAATAATAATAATAATCTAAAACCTGCCTCATTAACACAGACAATAAAATGGATGGAACTGGTCCCTAATAAACCCTATCTTCAGGCTTCTGTCAAATGATTTCTTGAAATCCCTACCAAATAGAGAGGACATACTTTGTCCTTTGATCCCACTATCACCTATATTATATTCAAGCTTGAAGAACAATTGCTATTGGCCTGGGATGGCAGAAGGAAACCTGAAATTAGGTCACTCTCAATTTCATTCCTGATTTTTTTCTGATTCTCTTTTAAGGCCCTCCCATTGATATCAGTGGGTGTTCTGCATATTGAGGGAGAGCAGACAATCTGAGCTGAGATCAATCATGCAGATCTGAAAGGAAAAGATTTCCATCTATGTGGAACAGAATATAAAATGATTCAAGTGTCAGAAGAGAGTTTCCTTATACATTATAGATGACCTCTTTCCTACCGTTAAAACTTTTCTTCCTCGAACTCCGGCTGCAACATATGCGCACGCATTTATTTTAAGTCCATCAATTCCTATTTCCAATTGAAGCACGCCTGTGTCGTGTGTTATTTGAGTGACATTGTATTTTTTTCCCCCTCTTCTTCTTTTTTGCCTTAGGTTTGAAGAGGCAAAAAGGAAAAGTTAGTGAAAAACAACATTAGAGGAAATTCTCTTTGAAAAGGATGCCTGCTGTCTTGATGAAGTGACTAGTGTGATGTATTTAGTATTAATTCCTAATGGCTCAGCATCCCGTAGCTGCTATAAAAGGGAAAAAAGTAATTCAGCACGCATACATGGATCCCTTCTCCTGGCAAACAGTAAAACCAGCACTAAAACTTTTATTCGTTGAAGATAAAATTGCCATTCCTGTAACACAGCTCCAATGGATACTATCTACTATCATGTAAATTACTGGCATAAAATGCCTAGAATACTAAAATTAGAGCAGAATTTCTCAGTACAGGTAGTTCTTGATTAATGAATTTCTGTTGCTGTGCATGACAGCCCTTAAGTAAACTTTGCTCCTTTTTACGACCTTTTTTTGCCACCATTAATTGAATCACGGCAATTGTTAGTTGTTAAGTGACTCTGGCTTCCCCACTGACTTTGCTTGTCAGGTCATAAAAGGTGATCGCATGACCCCAGGACAGTGCAACTGTCATAAATATGAGCCAGTTGCCAAGCATTTGAATTTTAGTCATGTGACCATGGGAAGGCCACAAATGAATATGTGTGAAAAATGGCCATAAGTCACTCTTTTCAACGTTGTAACTTTGAATAGTCACTTAATGAATGATGGTAAGTTGAAGACTACCTGTAATATCAAAAAGATACTTTAAACATATATAACAGACTTTAGCTCAAAATTTTGATGTCCTGCTAACATAACTACATAGCATCTCTGCTTTCAAGTTGTTGGTTTTTTAAAACAGAAAATTCAACTGTTGCTTCTTTTCGGGGATGTGGATGTCACTCAGTGCAGCATCCAAGCAGTTTTATATTCCAAAGCATACAAGTGGAACCCTCTTCCAATATAAATGTGCATTTTTCTACTTGTTTCATGTGAGTTTAAGGAAGTGTCTCTTTAGATGATCGTGTGTACTTTAATATTTCCCAATACGGCACTCAGTCTTATAAGCTGGAGTCCTAGCTTTCTGAAGCCAGAATCACAGCTAAAGACCAGCAAAAATAACATGAGTTATGAGCAGTGCAGAGGATTTTTGGAGATTGTCCTCAGCAATGTAAAAGATGCAGAGAGATGAGAGAAGACTGTAACAGAGTCAGAGCGACTTTCTTGGACCTAGAAGATAGAGACTTGTAGAGGACATGGATGGAAGTAGAGAAAAGTCCTGTCAGGCATCCTAGCAACTGGAAGAGATGCTATCACAGAGGAACTGCCCATGTTACAATTTGCTGAAAGGTCTGGTGTTTCTAGATCTTGCTGGGAACTTGGATTCTGTGTGAGAGATATGGACAAACAAGTAGATCTGATGCATATCACCAAGCTTGGTTTGGTAAGGATGATAGCATGACCTTGTATGAGATTTGTTACCCTTTTAGGTTCTTCAGTTGCATTGACACTTAAAACCAGAGAGAGGAATGGCAATGACCCTCTGAGACAACTTGACTGGACCAAGTAGAAGCCCTACTCTAGAACTCATGGTAAATAAAGTTGGACTGTAGGGATAAGTTAGGAATCTATCTGGTATGTCACACATCTGAACATACTGTGTTCTCTTCCTGTTGTTAGCCACAAGAGCCTTTGCCAGATTCAACTAAGTGTCAGCTGTAGGTCTAACTGGAGAAAGATGCAAAAAGAACTCATTATTCATCACCTAACCGCATGTTCCTAATTGTATGCCTGCAGGTGCAAGTGCTTTATGGTACTTTTATCAAAAGTACTATAAGTGGATTGCAAAAGCAATAAATCAGCCATACAAAAGTGCAATTAACAATAATATCTTCTGGCGATACCTTTAATACCATCAAAGAACAACATCTGTCTCTTCCAGGTCTTTGGGAAGGACTCAATAGGTGTCAATAGTCTGAACATCGGGCTGACAGTGCAACCAACCCTAATAATAATCACCATTTCTTATTTAAGAAAACAAGCGACCAGAGAACGAGCCAACATATAAATAGGGAAAGTACCTTCTGTTTAGTGAGACCATCTAGCCTGGTCTCGTCTGGCAGAATTTCTCCATAGGTTCTTCTATCAAACAACAGTTCTTGAACATGAGATGCCTTGAAAAAGCACATAAGCAGCCTAAGTTTCATATGATGAAAACTTCATATTAGACATCATTTCTGGGAAGCCCCCCAAAATAGATGCCATAATACATATGTTGAATTTATTAGCAGTATTACCCCCTCTACATGTGAGTGGCATGGTGGCCTAGTGGTAAAAAATCAATTCGTGTGATAACTGATCTCCGGGCATTCCGCCGCGCCCTTAAGACCTATCTTTTTATTCAGGCGGGGCTGGCCTCACCCCCAGGGTTTGTTGTTTTTAGTTGAGTCGGTTCCTGGAGTGGGGGGGGTTGTGAGAGTCACTGGGATTTTAAATTTTAGAGTTTTTAAGTATTTTCAGCCGAATTGGATTTAATTAATTTTAAATTGTTTTTAATATGATATTGCTGTGGTTTTAATTGGCTGTACACCGCCCTGGGTCCTCTGGGAGGAGGGCAGTATATAAATTGAAACAATAAATAAATAAATAAAACACTTGCCTTCCGCTTGGAAGGTTGAGAGTTCAATCTTAGGTAGCAGCAGATGTTTCTCTCTCAGGGTGCAAAGAGAAAATATCTGCTGTGAACTCCACATAGGTGTCAGGAAGGGTATTCGGCCAGTAAACGCTCAGCTCCATCCAGTTGCCCAGGCTCTACCCCAAATTAAGGGACTACAAGAAAAAAAAGTTACCACTTCTATACCAACTTCTAATTTTTGTATCTGAAGTTTAGCTATTTAGTCCAGAATTTCAACAAAGAGCATTACATTCTTTTGCTTCTGTCATTAATCAGCCTTTTGTCATGTTTGTCAAAGCACATTAATCGACGAGACAATTGAATCTGGATCCCTGTTTTTGTCAGTCATTGAGTATCATCAGAAAGCTAAGGTTTTGAAGGCAATTAAAATTGTGAAACCAAAATTTGATTAACATACATTATGGTGGCATTTTCTCATCCATCTTTGAGATACACATACATGGTATTTAATACCCATACAGATTTTCACACACAACATGCTTCTTGTAGGAAAACTGTATATTATGCTGCTGAACTAGATATTATATCAGCAACATATAATTAGAACTGTTACTGCAAAGGGTTTTTTGCCCCTTAAGGCAGCTATTGATAGGAATTGATTCTCCACCCAAAGCTCTTGTAACTGTAGAGTGTGACAGAGATCTGTTAGTGATAGAAAATTCTTCAGGAGATGCAGAGAATGTAAATTTGCAATGATTATAAGTGGATGGTTTGAGGGAACCTGGGAAGAGGTTGGGAACAGATCTCATCAAGTGACTGATTTGATTGTGTTATTGCTGACATGGAGGGCGGAATGGGAAGAGATTTTTTTGAGAGAGGTTTTTTATTTTTTTATTATAACAAACAAACCCATAACATATTCCAATCAGGATCCGCCAACTGGATAAACATATTATTTATCATCCCTTAGTGCTTATATAATCATATAATCATAAAAAAAACCACCTACCCCTTTCTTCTAATAAGCATCTAAACAATTTCTCATTACATACACAATTATATAAATGTTACATTAACCTTATCCTGATTTACCAGTAGCTAGTCTAGAATGTATTTCAATATTATTCCATTTTTACAATATTTTTTATTGTTTAGCTTTAATCATCTTTTATTGCTTCCGTATCCTATTTCCAACAATCTGTCATCTAATTACCTTTGTTTTTCTTTAGGAATGGGAGTTTTTATGGGTTTTTTCCTATATGGTGGATTTTAAAAATTGTATAAGCTGGTCAGAGTCACATTTTTGTGAGTTGGGTCGCTATATAAATAGGAAGGAAGGAAGGAAGGAAGGAAGGAAGGAAGGAAGGAAGGAAGGAAGGAAGGAAGGAAGGCTAAAGTATGATTACACAGGAAGAGGTACCAAGAAAAAGAGTACAAAGAATTTGAGACATGAATGGGTGTACATCTTGTATTATCTTTCTGAATTCTCAAAGTTATTTGATGGGTTGTAATAGCTTTATTTTCTGAATTATAATGTTTGTTGCTGGATGCCCGCCAATGCTACATGGGTTTTGCAGCTTAGATCATACCGGTGCCTTAGTATTTTCCTTTCTAAAATAAAATTTTATTAAAATTTTAAATATAGAATAAAACCTAATAAGAACCAACATTTAGAAACAGAAAAAGAAGAAAAGAGCAAAGGCAAAAATGTAGAAATCAAACAAAAGGAAAGAAAAAAGAATTGTAAAGCAGTTACGTCCGATTTTCTTTTACAGTAGTTATAAGGATAAATATAAAATAATCTTTTATTCTATGATTATGGTATTATTTACATTTTCTCTGTAATCTATTGTTTTTACTCTAATCCTCAAAACCATATATCATGGCTTTATTTTTTAATATTATCTTAGTATTAAATACTCAGTAATAATTTAGTACAAAGTATTAAAATACTAATTTTAGTATTTTGTGCCTACAAAGGGGACGGCTAAGAGTAGGAAAGAATTACCATAGCAATTTTTATTCTTTCTGATGATGTCTAGAGAAGGAATCACTTTATAGTTGTAGAAATGCCCTTTCTTGCCATGTAAGAAGGGCCTGTTTATAGTCATCCATTCCCTGGTCAGGGTCTGTCCTTGAAAAGTATCCAGAAGCTTCAGGTGATTCAGAATGCAGTGGTGTAGGCAGTTCTATGCAGTCCTCACAGAATCAATGTTAGACCATTTGTGTGATCAAAAGATGTCTGCCTCTCTGGGCAATGTTTATTTCCTTAAGTACAGTTTTACAAGCAACAAAAAGCAAAACCTAAGAACAGTGTTTCTGTTGATAAATTCTCACTCATACCTCCATCCCTCTTCTAAACTCATCCTACAAATCATAGCTCATTTCCCCTTCTTGGACCACTCCTTAGAGCTTACCAAACAAAGGCAGTTTTCTACTCATTTTGTTGGTAAACAAAATGGTAAATTCATAGAGGCCAGAATGAGATAACATGAGATAACCAGAGAGTTAGATAGTAGGAAGCGTATTGTTTTGAGAACAGAGCAGTGTTCTGCTCATGAACTCTCCACGACCTTGCCTACACAGCCCTAGAACAGGTCATGTTACACCTCTGCTCCACAAGTTGCACTGACTGTGTAGGTGAAGGAGTGGCAGAACCACTAGGGGTGGAGTTAAAAGAGGAATCCACTTAGAATCTCTATGTATCCACAAGCAAACTAAGTCCAACCTCCCTTGAATTCTGTTGACCCTTATCTAATCCCAAGTAGGTGTTAACCGTTAGTTGAAAAGAACCTTGTGCGTGGGCATGATTAACAATAAATTAATTTAACTAGACCATCATGTGTGGTTTTGTACCTGACACACTGCCAGTTTTCTTCCAGGCACAATTTAAAGTACTGGCTTCAACCTTTAAATCATTTTATGCCATGGGGATGGGCTATCTGAAGGACCATCTCTCCCCAGTTACATCAGCTTGCCCCATTCAATCTGGCAGAAAACATGCTGTGGATACCATCAGCTGGTAGGTCCCATGAGATGTGTCTTCCCTGCCATGGTGTGCTCCTTATGAAATATACTTCCCCTCAGAATTAGATTACCTCTAACCATTTTGATATTTCAGAAAAGACCTGGTAATGTTAACTTGCCTGGGGCTCTCAGAGAACTGGAGACTTACTTAGATGGCTAAATTGTTGCTGTGGCCATTTTTATCTTCTCTCTGCCTAGGGTTTGTATATTTATTTTTATAATATTTATTTTTCAATGTGGATTTTCATATTTTCATATTGCTTTTATGTCTCTTGTTTTACTTCATTTTTTATACCATCCAGAGTTGCTTTTGGTGAGAAGGATGATTAGACAAGTTTGAGAAGTAACTAGCTAACTAAAGTACTGTATTTACAAATGAAACTGGATGATTATTTAATTATTCAAAAAACCATTATTAAACCAGAAGAGTGATGTGGACAATTTCACTACATTGGACTCACAAAAGGAATTTGCTGAAATTGCCAAAGCTTTTCAGAGAAGAGTCAGTGAACCTCTGAATAGTGATTTGTAATTGTAATTTGTAATTTTATTTATACCCCGCCCTTCTCTCGAAGGACTCATATTAAGAACTTCTTCCTATTGGAATTTCAAAAGTGGCTTGATAAAGATGTTAAGGATTTTGAGAGAAGAAACAAAAAGAATATGAAAAGACAGATGTTAGAACTTTGAAGGATTTAAAGATTGTTGGCAAAGAATATAAAATTGGTTTATTGGATCAGGATTAAAATAAATAGGTTTCTATTTCTACTAATGTTTAGAGGTTTGTGGACAATGCTGTTTTAAAGACATATTTAAATAGATATGAAGGTATAAATATAGAAGGGAGGAGCTAGATTAAATTTAGTAGATATCATTTGTAATAGCTATGCTGTCATTTTGCATAGCCTTAAATGAACTTTTGCTGATTAATATGGAGCGAAGAGGTTTTAGAAATGAGTTTATAGAGAATTTAGTGAGCTATGGAATGAAGGGTTGCTTGGTTTTACTTTAAGAGTTAGTGACAAGTTGTTAAGAGCAATAGCACTAGATATTTCACTTCATAGTGCTTTAGAGGATGGGTCCCTAACCCCTGGTCCATGGACCAGCACCGGGCTGCGGTATGGCAACTACCAGGCTGTGTAAACAAGTCAAGCCCCATTCACAAGATGCAGGCAACATGCCAAACCATGCCCCCTCCAGCCGGTGAAAAAAGCTTTTTACATGGAACCGATCCCTGGGGCACAAAAGATTGGGGGCCACTACTTTAGAGAACTCTCTAAGTGTTGTGATCCGGCTCAGCACTGGCGATAGCCGGGCTCCAAGAAGCCGTTAGCCCTAGATAAACTGGCTTAAACTGCACTCCAGTCCCACTGACCTCCAGTAAAGGATATCAAGGACAGCATTCAGCTACAGGTGATAAGTATAGCTACAAACACCACACACACAAGCTATCCAATGAGGGCGTAATCAAGGCAAACCAAGGTCAGTTCGGAATTGACAAGGTGGAATGGCTGGGAAACAGTCCAAGTCCAGAAGCCAAACAGTCCGAAGTCTGATAAGAGCATAGTCAAGGCAAACCAAGTCAGTCCGAAATTCACAAAGCAGAAGAGTCAAGAAATGATCCGAAGCCAAAAAGGCACACAAGAAATCCAAATTCTATAAAGCAAGAGTTCTCCCAAGAGGAATTAGTTGCCTGCTGTCTGCTGTGGGGCTCCCTTGGGTCACATCTGGAAGCTCCAACTGGTGCAAAATGCGGCCGCACAGGGGGTTATGGGGGCCAGTGGCAGGACCCATGTGGCCCCCCTCCTGTGCGAGCTGCATTGGTTGCTGGTGGGTTTTCGGGTGCGCTTCAAGGTGCTTGTTATGACCTTTAAAGCGCTCCATGGCTTAGGATCCGGCTATTTACAGGACCGCATTCTGCCAGCAAATACCTTCCACCGACTGGTTCACTCCCACAGAGAGGGGGTCCTCAGGGTGCCATCGGCCAGACAATGTCGGTTAGCGACCCCCAGGGGGAGAGCCTTCTCTGTGGTAGCTCCCACCCTCTGGAAGGATCTCCCACCGGAGATCCATATTATTTTGGACCTCCATGCTTTCCGCCGTGCTATAAAATCATATCTGTTTATTCAGGCTGGCCTGACCTTACTCACACTACCTCTCCATTAGTTAAAAGGATTTTTAGGCATTTTAGACCTTTTAAACTTCCTGATCTGGTTTTAAATTGAATGTACTTTCCCGGCTTTTTAAATTTGTGACCCTATAACGTATATATATTTTAAATTGCTTTTAATAATGTTTCATTTTTGTATTGTATTTTCTGTGATTGTTGTTTTTTTAGATGGCTGTGCACCGCCCTGGGTCCCTTCAGGGAGAAGGGCGGTATAAAAATATAAATAAACAAACAAACAAACAAACTAAGGGTGGTGGTTGAGCTGGGCCTGGGAGGGTCAATGAGGAAACCGGCAGCCCTGGCCCAGACCCAAGGGTGGAAGGGCCTTCCAGTTGTTCATCATCTGACTTTGGCAGCTCGGTTACCTGGGGATGGAGCACAACACTAGGCAGTTTACAAATGTCAGCCTATTGCCCTCAACAATCTGGGTCCTCCTTTTACCAGCCTCAGAAGGATGGAAGGCTGAATCAACCTTGAGACCATCAGGATTAAAGTCCTGGCAGTGAGCAGAGTCAGCCTACAATATTACATTTCAACCAGTGCACCACCAGTGCACCATTAATATTGATTATACTTTCTGAGGGTAAAAGGACTGGTTTTCTTTTCCTTCCCCCCCTTTTTTCCTACACTTTATTGATCTATAGATATATAATCCAAAAATGACTCGCTCACTGATTGCAAGACTCATTAAGAGATCTCTAAAATCATTAACACTACAAAGATGAAACTGGCTGCATACCTTCGTATTGCCATCTAGGCACTCACTAAGAAAGGGTTTTTCAAAATATTAATTTTTAACAGAGTTATTTACAATTTTTGGCAAAACGCAAACAAGGAAGCCACTGTACACGCACTGACTTCACTCAGAGACTACAGCTGATCGGCAGAGTTTCTCTCAGCCTGCGAAGCCTCCGCTGGGTGGGGGAGGCTGCCCGAGGCCTCTGCTTTTCTGTGCTGGCAGCATGGGTGGGAGAGGCCGAAGCAAGCTCCAGCGGGAGAACCCTCTGCTGTTTGAGGGAGGCCGGCCAAGGCCTCTGCTTCTCCATGCCAGCGGCATGGTTGGGAGCGGCCCAAGCAAGGCCCAAGCGAGAGAAATAAGGAAAAAGAGAGAGGGGGAAGGAGAGACGGTAAAAGGGTGACCAAGAGGAAAAAGAGAGGGAGGAGGGGGAGGAGGAGAGACAGGGTAAAAGAAGGTGAAAGAGAGAGAGAGAGAAGGAGACAGAGAGAGATAGAGAGAGGGAGGGGGAAATACAGGGTGAAAGAGGGAGAGAGAGAAAGAAGGAGAAAGAGAGAGGGAGAAGGAGAGATGGTAAAAGGGTGACAAAGAGGAGAACGAGAGAGGGGGAGGGGAGAGACAAGGTGAAAGAGGAAGAGAGAGAAAGAAGGAGAAAGAGAGAGTGGGAAGGATGCAGAATTATACAAAACTCATGGCGGAGCATGGGTACAAAAAGCTAGCATATTATATTTGTTTAATTTACATAGCACAATCTTCAATAAAGTTATTACAAAAATGTAATAATTGATCTGGACAATATTCAAATTTGCAGAGTATGCAAGAAAAATGAGTTTGAATAGTTAAAAAAAAGTTGCCTTGCATTTTTCAAACTACCTCAAGATTATTATTTTTAATCATGATTCCATAATGCTTCAGTTGGTTTGAAGGTATTTTTTTTAATCACAGCTGTACTAGTACTTATGAGACTAATTAGGAGAGGTATGATCACGTTTGGTTTAAATTAACCTTTTAGCCTGGAAAATAAGGCAGATTTTTCATGACTAGGAATAGCAGAGAATTTCTGAAAAGCAATTTTTGACATTCTTGACTGCACAGTTAAATGCAGGATTTTAAAAGGAGGCTACTGTGAGAGAAACACATATTTAGGGTTAAGTAAATATTTCTAAGGTTATGCAACCCACAAAGGTTTTCTAAAGGACGTTATAGAGTTTTCTGTGCAAATCTCATTCAAATAGTACACTTGTATTTCGGTATATTTTAAAATGAGGGAAATCAATATTTATTTATAAAGTTTCTTTAAACTTGTTTTGACTGATATCCTGTCTTTCATTCAGGAGCACACAGAGAGCTTCCTCCTCTATGTCTTCCTACCACAATAAATCTCTGAGGTAGGTTGGACTGAAAAGAACTGCCCCAAAATTACTCAGGGAGGGTGGACTAGAACCTGAGACTCCTAATTTGTATTCCAGCATCCTAATGAGTACATCATATTGGCTCTTGTATGTGAAGCTTCTGGTGAAAACCTGGGAAGGTTAAAAATACAATAAATAAATAACATAAATCCCTCTATAGCCTTAAGGTATTGATTGATATCTACATCTTTCCCATAACACTCAAACTAAATAAATGTGCTGTTTAATGTGAGTGATTTACATTAAAAAAAACAGTGTACAATGTCCTTGAGAAAATTTCTGTAGGTTTCACAGCCTTAGAAATATTTAGTTAACTCTAAATAACTGTTTCTCTCGCACTGTCTCCTCCTTTTCAAATCCTGTGTTTAGCAGTGCATTTGGGAATGTTGAAAATAGCTTTTCAGACATTCTCTGCTATTCTTAGTCATGAAAAAGCTGGCTTATTTTCCATGTTTAAAGATTAATTTATGTATCAGTCTTCCAATATCTAAGGATCTGCTCCAAAGAAGAGGAAGTCAACTTATTCTCCAAAACACCTGGAGGCAGAACAAGAAGTAATGGATGGAAACTAATCAAGGAGAGAAGCAGCCTAGAACTAAGGAGAAATTTGTGGATAGTTAGAACAATTAATCAGTGGAACAACTTGCCTCCAGAAGTTATAGGTCCTCCAAGACTGGAGTTTTTTAAGAAGAAATTGGACAACTGAAATGGTATAGGCTTTCCTGCTTGAGCAGAAGGTTGGACTATAAGATCATTCAAGGTCCTTCCAATTCTATTATTCTGATATTCTATTAGATGTCTGGCATGAATGAAGATTTTTCTCCCTTATTACTGAATGTGGTAGTTAAACCCCACTGTCATTTCAAAGTATCTTACGGTTCATACCTGCCACCCTCGCTGCAACTAGAGGTAGCTAAACAGAAAGACAGAATAGATTTGTGATCAGAGGACTGTGCTTCTGGAAAGTTCAACAATGGTGAGGGAACATTATGAACCCTTAGTGCAATAAGTCCTTTCAGCATACATCACAAAGAATCTTGAATTCGTGACAACAGAATAATAATAATATTTCCACCCAGTAGACGGTAGGGTTTAACTACCACATTCAGTAATAAGGGAGAAAAATCTTCATTGATTGTAGAATTTCTACAGGGTTGTATCACTTTCTTCTCTGTCTGAGTTAGCAATAGCAATAGCACTTAGACTTACATATCGCTTCATAGTGCTTTACAGTCCTCTCTAAGTAGTTTGTAGAGTCAGTCTATGGCCCCCAACAATCTGGGTCCTCATTTTACTGACCTCTGAAGGATGGAAGGCTGAGTCAACTTTGCATATTTCAGTCTGCAATACTGCATTTTAACCACTGCGCTACCACAACTCTTCCAGGAATGAAGACGATCCAGTAGGCTTTGTTCTACTAAACTCAAGAGAGATAATGGAAACCACTCAGTCTAGACAGATATTTCTGAATATCTACTCTCTTTCAAAGAGCCAATAGTCTGTAATATATTGCACGTATATCTGTGTTGAGTGTATCTGTTCACATACTCTAGACTTTTGTTGATGAATTTAGTTCTCTGAATGAAAGCAAGTTCCATTGAAAAACGGGATGTATGGTGCTTTGTACTCAACTACGAATGCGTAGTATCCAAGGAAACATAAAATAATAGTGAACCTTTGTTAATTACATACTAATGAAACTTATTTTTATATAGTCTCTTGTTTATCAGAGGAATTCAGTAAGCCTAAGTACAGTTCAATGAAGAACATATCTGTCCTCCCATCGCTGCTTAAGAAACAGTTTGCGGAAATCAATGTGTTGCATTTTCAGTGCTAATACTATAGGTAGTTCTCAACTTACAGCCATTCATTTAATGACCATTCAAAGTTACAATGGCACTGGAAAAAGTGACTTATGACAATTTTTCACACTTATGACCATTGCAGCATCCCAATGGTCACATGAACAAAATTTGGGCTCTTGGTAACTGGCATGTATTTATTATGGTTGCATTGTCCTGGGGTCATGTGATCACCTTTGGCGGCCTTCTAACCAGCAAAGTCAATGAGGAGACCAGATTCACTTAATAACCGTGTTACTCCCTTAACAACTGCAGTGATTCACTTAATAAGTGAGGCAAGAAAGGCTGCAAAATGAAGCAAAACTCACTTAACAACTGTCTTGCTTAGCAACAGAAATATCAGGCTCAATTGTGGTCATAAGTCAAAGGCTACCTGTATGCCTACAACAAGTACACTGAAAGAAATTCAGGATTGTAGTGTATTTATTTCATTTACAATTTTAGTCTAACATTAACTAGCTGGAAATATTCATCTTTTTTCTTTTACCAAGAAAGCAGCAGGGTTGTGTTGCTTGCATAGTCTGGCTCCACATGATGCCATTGCCTATGGCTTTTCACATTCAATATAGCTGCATTTGGAGAACGGATAAAAGCAAATACAATCCAATAGATTTTCTACCTTTGGAAATCCTAGTGACACGTTTTCAACATATGAAGGGTTCTTTTCTTCTATTTCTTCTTATTTCCCACTGCGTTGTGTTAACTCTGTCTCACAGCATTAAATTCCTACTGTTCCCTCTGAATTGTGTGCAGTGAAAAACAGAAGCCCAATTTTTGCCAATATAGCCAAGAAACAATTTCAGGAGCCTATAAAATTTTGTTTAGCATCTGGCAGACATTGAGCAAAAAATGTGCCTGTATGTTGGATAAAATTTGCCTTGGTCCCAGTTGTACTTACAGCGCCATGATGTTGTCAGAGAGCTAAGAAAATTCACAATGCAATCCTGGCAACTTAACTATTCAAAAGTTGGGCTTTCTGAACAATAGCAGTATAAAACCAACTATTTCACAGTACTGTGAAAAATCAAATTAACAGTGTTCTGAGGATCTTGCTGTTTGGTTTTTATAATCGAAGTTGTATACGTGTACAGAATGTACATCTAAGAGGCACCGAAAAGGAGAGTTGTTCCTTGTGACAAAACATACAAATACTGGACTTATTCCAATTGGATTCATTTCTCTCTAACCTCCCTCCTTCCTCCTCCTCCCCTCCAAACAGCATGTAACTCAAAGATTTCCCATTGTAAGCCAAGTTGAACCAAAGTGACAATTAAAACGTATCAAGGTTTTCTGCTTTTTGCAGTGGAAAGAAGAATAGAGAAACAAGAAACTGTATTCCTCTTCCCCCAGATATTGGAAATGATTTCCTTCTTTAGCTTTATCTTAACATTATAGAAAATCTTACTTGCTTAGAAGATTTGTTTGTCTTTTTTGTCTTATTTCATTATGCCAAATATCAGTCTATGGATACATTCTGTGGTGTTGATGAAGCAATGCAACTAAAATCAGCTACAAAAAAAGGTAAGGTGAGGAGAAAAGGTTTAGAGAGATTCTTTCAATAAAGAGAACCTTCAAAATTAACCATTTTGCTTGAAAGTCTTTTTCCTTGCCTCCAACCTTAAAAAAAAGAATTTTGATAGATGATCAGCATTTCATTGTGGTAGATCAGAAGTAGATTTCCCCACTATCATGTGATTCTTATTTTACTCAAACTTCATGCCTTCCAAATCTACAGTTCTTGTTATTTTCAGAAATTGCAGGCCCCAAAGTTACAACCAAGAACAACATATCAACTATTTTGTTGACGTCTACCCCAAATGTGACCATAATAAGACAAAAAATAAATATTCATATGCATTAATATCTCAATTCCAAAGGTACAGCTCCAACACAAATATAATTTTAACTGATTTTTATTCATTTCCAAAGCATCTATTATCCATGAAGCATTTTTATTGTGAGGAAGCATTTTTATGCTAACTTAAGATCAGATTAATATTTTAAATTAATCACACCATTTTGAAGAAACTCTCTGTTGGTTTATCAAGGCAGGGCACTGAAGCCTGTTATTCAAGAGACCACATAAATATCTAATGTCAATTTAATCCCTTTCCTTCAACTCTACATAAAAGTGGGTTTGTGACTTAGGAGCCAAAAAAAATCTCTAACTACTAAAAAACTTCAGAAATTACAATAGACTCTGGACCAAATAAACGGAACTGCAAATAAATAAATAATTTTTCTTAATAGAAAAAGTTTTTATTGGTCAACAATAAACAAAATTATAGCTTACAATATGTAGAATTTTCAATTATCAAAA
>JANHFO010001107.1:205869-221427 GCA_032468095.1 Pareas carinatus | reverse complement strand
AAGGGTCTAGAGCAGTTTCCCCCATTCAGGGGGATCGGGCATGGGCCCGTCCCCACATACCAGACCGTTGGAGCCTCATCTCTCCCGGCCCCGATGCTATGGAGGCTGCTTCCAGGGGGCCATTTTCCCCGGATAATGAAATGTCTGCAAGAAAACAAGGCCAGAGACCTCCAAGGACCCCACACTGGATGGTCCTTGGTCCAGAACATTGTCACTGTATTTGTTGTGCACTGAGTAAGATATTGATCTTCATGATCACCAAGATCCCTTCTACCAGTATCATTCTGTATCTCCTTACCACATTCTCATAACAGACCTGTGAATTTAGGCTGACACAACAATTTGCTTAAGCTTCATAGCTAAGCGAAGATTAAATAGGTGGTTTGTTAAATGTAACCAATATGTTTAAGGATACCATAATTAAAAATATTTGGAGGTATAATAGGGTTCCATTTTGGTACTGTCTTTGTGTCAGAAGCACCTACAAAGCCAATGATAGGAGGCTCAACAAAACAAAATAGTGTTCCATTTTGGCAATCAGTAAATACAGGTAGTCCTCGACTTCCGACCACAACTGAGCCCAAAAATTCTGTTGTTAAGTGAGAAATGTGTTAAGTGAGTTTTGCCCCATTTTACGACCTTTCTCTCCTCAGTTGTTAAGGGAATCACTACAGTTAAGTTAGTAACCTGGTTGTTAAGTGAATCTGGCTTCCCCATTGATTTTGCTTGTCAGAAGGTCCCAAAAGGTGATCACATAACCTTGGGACACAACGACAACAGTCGTAAATATGAACCAGCTGCTAAGCCTCTAAATCTTGCTCACATGCTCATGGGGATGCTGAAAAGGTCGTAACTGTGAAAAATGGTCATAAGCCACCTTTTTCAGTGCTGTTGTAACTTTCACTAAATGGACTGTTGTAAACCGAGACTACCTGTACGTGCCTGTGCATCCATACTCTTAGGGGGGGCTTTTTAGAGATGTCTCCCTCCTAAGATCCAGGCAAGGCTTTTCCTACCTCAGTCCCAGGCCATGATATTCGCACTTGCAGGAGATCTACTTAGACCCCACTCTTTGTTTCTAAAAAGACATGCTTTTTCATTCAGCAGCTTTCATCTGTTTTTACTGGATTTTAATAGGTTGCATTTTTCTTTTTAATTGCCAAATACTTTAGATCAAAGGGGACATTTAGGGCATCAGATCTATCTCTCTGCTCAGTGCCGGAAGCCAAAATAGAACATCCTTGGAAAATAGATAAATCTCAGATTGATCATATACAGTGAAAGGGAAACCACATTTATCCAGTGCAATGCAGATACAAAATTTGAAGTGTATACTAATAGTAATATTATAAAAATATGTTTTTTAAAAAAATATGGACTGGTTTAGTCAGAGCACATTTGCACCACAATTATTTATTCTTATGCATTAATGGCTGTTTCAAACTAATTTGTCTTTCTGTATGGGAAGTTGTTATGTCACAGTGCTCTTCATAACTTTTCTTAATGACTGGAAAATTAAATATTTAGGTAATATAAATTAGAAAGCTTAAAGTAAAAGCTTTAAATCAAACAATCTAATGATTAACTGTTTCTTTATAAACAGTTTCTCTTAGCTTTGCAAAGCAACTGAAGTCAGAATGACATTTCCCAGTTTATAACACAGATTGACTTCTGGTATTTGGTTTGCTTTATGTATCAAGATTCTCTTTAAAAAAACACACACACACATTCTGTCCAAATTGTTTCATATGGAAAAAGTTTCCATTCTTTGAAGATAAGCAGGTTAGCAAGCTTTTCTTTAAAAGAAAAAAAAGTTAATGAAGTAAGGCTTGAAGAATATTTTTCCATCCAGCATAAACAATGATTATGCTAATATTTCAGCCTATTGTAGGGTAGCAATCATGAACAGATTTCAGCCAAGATGCTGTGGGAAAAAATGGAAGACAACAGCTGGAAATATTTGGCTCCTACAAGTAAGATGTTAAACCATTCAGATGAAGAATTTGAGAGCTGATGTTTCTGAGAAGTCCAATTGTGTGGGAATCTAAAGAAGATGTCTCAAGGTAGTTGGGCAATTTGAAGAATACATGTAAACATGTTTGTTGAAATGTATAGACAAATAGAAAATTTTATCACATTACACCATTATGGTTCTAATATAACCTTGATGTTCTCTCTCTTATCTATTTATATGTCTGTCTATCTTTATCCATCTATCTCTCTTTTATTGATTTTAATTACAGTAATAGAAACTATTATAATCTCAGAGAGAATGGAAAGTGAAAAGAAAGAAGAAAAGAAAGAAAAAGTTAAAAAGGAAGAAAGAACAAAGAAAGTGAAATAAATAAAAAATATACAAAGAAGTGACTTCCAATCCTTATCCCAAGAAGTAAAAACAAGTTTGGAAACTCTTGATCTCCTATAAGGTTACAAAAAGGCACCTCTTCTTCCCATAATTCATTCTTTACCTATAAACAATCCATAAAACATCAAAATTAATCTTGATGTTGAAATGATTTTGAAAGTTTTTGCGCAGAATGTTTTTCTTTTCTTTTATCACTGATTATGATTCACAGGAGTCCTGAAAAAGCTTTACCCTCCCTCTGGAAAATAGATCTACTCATCATTAGAAGACTTTAGCTGGGTAGTGATTTTCAACCCTCTATTTTGCCTACAGCAGAACAAGTCCATTCTTTGATAGTTTGACACAACGTTGAGTACATAGCATCTGACTGGATTACAACCATTATAATTATATTTACATTATTATTATTATTATATTGATATATCATACCAGTTACATCCAAGATAGATGTATAAGAGGCTTTGTCAGGAAACAATATGCAAGAAATACTCAAACAAAACCTACCAATTAGAAATTCAATGATTTGTTTAAATAGAAACAAATATCCTTGTATGCACTGATCTTACTTAACCACCTCCACTCCTACCCTACAATTCTATTATTCTTGGCTTTACATCAGACTTTTCAAGCCTGGCACTCTTCCAATACGTTGGAATTACAACGGCCGCAGTTCCTTGCCAATGAATTCTCTAGAGACCAACGAGATTGCCCTTTTTAATCAGCAGTCATACATTTTAAACCAGCCAATGCATGCTTAAGAGGCATAAAACCATGGATTGAATCTGATCTTGTTTTTACTGATTCTGACTTTTGATCTCAATAAAACTTAACTCATTTAGTCACCATAAATTTTTCCTACTGCTTGTACCAGCCTGCATTTTCTGCTTCCAATATATCTTAAGATGAACACTGGAACCTTCCATGAAAGAAATAACTACTTTTGAATTGGATTGAATGCTACCAGCTGTTACTCTGAATAGCAATGGCAGAAAGATTAAGCAATTTCCGTAGCAGCATTTTAATGTGTGCTTTCACATAATTTTTCCCCTTGGGTTGCTGTAAATATATTTTGCTACTTGTTACCCATCTGGTAAAATTTAGATTGTAATCACTCTGAGGCAGTCTTTTGCATCTTTTATTCTTCATGTTTTACTCTTATAGAAAGATATGGGTACTCTTCGACTTACAACCATAATGGAGCCTTTCTATTATGATTGTAAGTTGGTTATAAAGCTGCTTATTACACGACTGACTCAATTTCATGAATTTCTTTTGAGGTGGTAGTTAAGAAAATCATTATGATTATTAAGTGAATCAACTGTCATTAAATGAACCCATAATTTGCAACAGGATGTTTTTGCTGAAAACTGGAAGGAAACATTGGTTTTCAGAAAAAATGTTGTAAATCTCAGTCATGTGACCATGGGTTGCCGCAAATAGGTGTAAATATGAGTTGGTTGCCAAGTTACTGAAATGTGATCATGTGACTGCATAGGGGACAGCCACTTAAACTTCAGAATGAGGTCATAAATACCTTTTTGGGGGAAGGCATCATATTTTGAACAGTTGCTATCTGACTAGTCATAAGTTAAGGACTGCCTGTAATCATTTGATCACATAAAGCAATAAATAATCCTTCCTATGCCCATCCAATCTAGGCATGTTGGACTTGATTATGTGCCATCAAGGTGATGTTAATTATTAGTGACCACGTGGATAGATTTTCTCCAGGAGCACCTGTGCATTCATTGCCTCTCTGACTCCACTCACTTTGCTGCTGGCTGTCATCAGCTTCTCTTTCCATGTTTCCCAACCCTATAGACTTCTCTGGAGAGCTAGGTCTTTGTATAATGTATCTGAAGTAAGATCATTCAAATATGATAATTTACATCTATCCAAATTCAAGCAATTGTAGCCTTCCCAAGTTGGAAAGACTGCATAAGTCTTACAGACATAAAGTATATCAAAGTAATTTGCAGTACATTTCATGGTACAATGTGGAAATGTGGAATGAGAATTCAACAAGAGTGGAAGAAGAACACACTGGAATAGTTGCTTCTCACTCCGTCTTCAGGAATAATTAACTATTGAAATTGTTCTGCTCTTAGTTGTAAGGAATTCAGGCAATGTTCTGCTCCCATGATATCATCATATAACAAGATTATGAGAGCGCAAAAATTCCTAGGGACCAGCTCTTTAAACTCATTTGATACAATATCTAAATGGTAACTTGTGTCCCAGGCCTCAGTTTGAATAAACTGTGATATGTCTTATGAAATGTTCTAAGCTATTAAATAAATAATCTTGTAAGAAAAAAATTGTCTGTATAAACAAGGAATTATAAACTTTGTCAATTTGCCAGCTTTCTTTTGCTTAAAAGGAAATAGAGTGCAAGCTATTGACTTGGTCACTTATTCCATTGCAGATAAAAACACCAAAAATAATCAAATAAAGGGTCAAAAACTATGAATTTGGAATTGCAAACTTGCTTTTTAAAGTGCTAGTATTTCATTTATCTCATTCCAGCACAGTAGAGCAAGTTGTGATGCCCACCATTATTTTGGATACTTTCCTATTGTTCCTTTTTTTAAGATTATGTTACTTTACTCCCAATAGTACTGGACTTCCATGGGATACACTGTATTCAGACCCTGAGCTATTCTGGAATAATTAAGAAGATAGCTGCTGCAGTCACATTTCCTGACATTTCTCTTCTCAGAGCTTGACTGATGCAGCAGAAACTCTACATGATTAAAAAGACACAATGGAAATGCACCTATACATATGGATAAAAAAAATACAAACACACGTGAGTCAAACTCAAATTCTAAAGACCATGCCCATGTCTTTCTTGGAGACTGGCTTGCCAGTATAGGTAGTCCTTGCTCCACAACAATAATTGGAATTGATAACTTCATTACTAAGTGATGCAGTCATAAAGAACAACTTCATATGACTGCACTAACTTACGATAGTAAGTACAGTAATTTCAGCTGCTGTCATTAAGCAAATCCTGCATGATCGTTAGGCACAATGTCATGTGATTACCATTTGTAACCTCCTTCCAGCTTCCCCATTGACTTGACTTATTGGAAGCTGGAAGTGAAGGATGTAAATGATGATCACATGACAGTGGGGATGCAGCCCAAACTATGAGAACCAGTCATAAGTCTCCTTATTCAACACAATCATAACTTTGAATGATCACTGAATTGTTAAGCAAGAATTACCTGTATCTTCTTGCAGAAATTTTTCCCAATCTGGCACACAGACCTGAAATTTCTTGGTAGCCTTTCATTCAAATGCTATCCAGGACCACCCTTGCTTCTGAGGGTAACCAAGGTTAACTACCTTGGCCACCCTCAGACAATATAGCCTATGATCTCCGATGTGCAAACAATGGAAAGTTGATTACATTAATCTTTGTTGTTTTACTTCAAATGTTCGGTTTGTAGAATACTTGGTCGTACAATATTCATAACTTTGCAGATTGGTTTTTAATATTCAGGATGGTTGAATTATAATATAATGGTTTTGCATTAGGACTATTTGGCTTTTATAGAAGAAGTGGTTGACAATTGAATTGCCTTTTTTCCCTCTTGCCTTGCTTGTGAGCTTGGTTACAGTCAAAGCAGTTGGGAATTCTCATATAGCACAACAGAACACTGTGCAGCTATCTTTTCAAATACCCCTGGGAATTACATGTTACGCTAAAAGATAAAAATCATTCTTGAGGATTCTTAAAACTCATCTGTACCCAAAAATGTATGAACATTCCTTCCTTCTACTTACACAGGAAATAAAAAATCCAGCAAAAAAGGAACTATGTTTTCTACTTTTAATATGATAATTTGAGTCAGTTAAGTAGTTTTAAATCATTAGGTCAAAGTAGATTTTGATAAAATATAGCAAAACATTTCCCCTAAAATACCCCAAGAACTTTTCCTGTGTACACTTCACTGTGTCAAATGGTGCAGAGGTTCACCACTCTTGTGTCTTTCCTCCTATTGCATAGGTAAGACTTATGCAGGAGAATGGGGAAGACATCTTATTCAAGGTACTGTTTAACAACAGCCTAATTCATTGAAAGTGATAATCAGGCTGGTAATAACTAAATCACTGTTCTGCATTTTTCAAGTATTTGCAAGATTCTATCCTTAATTCTCTAAGGCTGCACTGGAAGAGGAATTATAGTTAAGGGTGTGTCAGGGCTGATCTTGAACAGGCTTTTAAAAATATAATGGAACTGTTCTAGCCTTAGGAAAAGGTTGGAACATACTGTCTGTTTTTTTGTTTCAGAGGCCTTTGCATATTTTGCATCATAATTATTTGTCCTTCTTATCTCCCCCCCACAACCTTCTCTCTCTACACCTGGCTTTTAAACATTTTGGGCTATATGAAGACTTTTTAGAAGCTGAGCTTCTGTGCAACCTCCCCTTTTTCATCCATTTCCAAAAGTGGGTTTCGGAAAGCTGTTTAGAACATGCCTGCCTGTTTGGTGTTATCTTTCAGCTCAGTCATGGAAACTTTTCCAGGACAAGGACAAGGAGCAAAGAGTTATCACTGCACCAACTGAACTTTCACAAGAAAAATAAACAGAGAGCAATGCAGCGCCTGTGTAACCTTGAAGGTGACACTTGGCACTCAATTACCTGGTCAGGAGATGAACTTTTAAAACTTATTGCTGTGTTATGTTATGTCTGAGGTTCAAACTGCATATCATTTGGGATTCCATGAATTTTTCTTTGGTAATTTTCTTTTCATCGAATTTTTTTGGAGCAGGCTGCAAACTAGGGTCAAGGAAGAGCATATTGGCAGAGCTTATTCATTCTTTGCTTTCTCTTTCAACTCAATATTCTTTTTTTCCCCAAGAAGATTGGAAACTAGAGGCGGAAAGTTGTGGCAGTTACAGCATTTTCCCACCACCACCAAGGGTGGATGCCTGCAAACTGGGAGCTAAACTCTCCAGCTATCTTCTCTGATGCCACATAAATCTTATATTTGGAGATCCTTGTGCTATAAGAATGAATCACATTATTGCAAGAGTAGCAATCTTTTCATGGCCAAGAATCTCACTTCACCTTCGGAAGAGAGTGTCTAACTGGCAACAATGCAAAATTGTCCACCATATCACATAGAGATGTACAATGTCATGATTTTGAGGGAGAGTGTCTCCTTGAAGTTGGAAGGACCTCTAGTTCCTGAGATTTGTGGATAGGCATGAGGAAACCTTAAGCTTCTCTCTCTGGGATGAGCCATTCTATTTGAAAGAGGCGATCTGGAAGATATCCGCGAATCAAGGTAGGTGAGGCTTTATGTGCTATTAGATGCAGAAGCCTATTGGAAGCAAATGGTAATACTGACAAAGCTGATGGGCAAGCTGCTGCATGCTGCACCAATGGAAGCATCCAAGTTGCCTTTTAAAGACAGCTCATTGTAAAATAGGTAAAATTGTTTTCCAAAACACCAGAAGACAATACAAGAAACAATGGATGGAAACTAATCAAGGAGAGAAGCAACCTAGAACTAATGAGAAATTTCCTAACAGTGAGAACAATTAACTGGTGGCACTTGCTTGTCTTCAGACGTTGTGGGTGCGCCATCCCTGGAGGCTTTTAAGAAGAGACTGGATAACTACTTGTCTGAAATGGTATAGGGTTTCCTGCTTGAGCAGGAAGTTGAACTAGAAGACCTCCAATGTCCTTTCTAACTCTGTTGCTATGTTATTCCATTAACTTCCAGTGCAGTAATCTAAATGAAGTGATAAAGGTATAAGATGTATTCTGTCCTGCTTCAAATTGGTCCAACCATAGCTATAACTCCAGAAGAACTCCAAAGGAACAGACCTATCCCTCCATTGGAAATACTATGTCTCACTATTAACATATAATTTATAGTTTATTTTGTATCATTTGAGAGATGCAGTTTTACAGAGGATTTATAAATTTGGTTGTCGATTGTATATTGTACTTGTCAATAACTAGGATAAAGACTATTCATTCAATGAGATCTGCCACCCTATCCAGAATCAAGCCAGAGCTGACAGAAATTGTTTTTCATAGTAGCGTTACCACCTAAGAAGGTTTTAATTTCAGCTTGTTTCATTCTATCTAATTGTCACAACCTCTAAACACTGGATCAATACATCTGTATGTGTATCGGATGAAGGATACCTAAATATGAAGAGCTATTACTTTTGTTATATTATGGGCATTCTAATCAATGGATGCATGGAATACCTATGAAATTTTTTTTGAAAACATCATATTAAACCAAGCCAGGCCTAAAATGTCATACATATAAGCATTTCCATTTATTGCCATTAAGTCTAGGAGAATATTCTTCACCACGTTCTGCATTTACATCTGTACATTATCTCTCTAGAAAAGTTCAGTCCCATATATTTAATGCTTGGAAGATTTGTTATTTTCTGATAAAAGGATGACTATGTCCCCCACAGGACTATATTATGGGTACCGGCTGCCTGGAAAGATGGCACAAATGCATTAAGCTCATGCTCACCAATTTCACATTTATCATACTAGTGTAGCAGTGTGTTCCATTGGATGATTGCTTTTAAGAACAGGAGATTCCTCTTGACACCTGTATCAAATCTACATTTTAACCCATTGGTTCTAGACTTGTACTCTGGAGTACGAGAGTACGTTCATTTCCTCTTTACTGAGACAGTTCTTCAAATATTTGATGATTATAATCTCCACTCTTGTTTTCTGTAGGGTAAACATACCTAGATCCTTTAACCATTCATTATAGGGCTTGCTTTCTAGACTCTTCATTATCTTGTCAATCATCCTCTGAATTCACTTTTTGTCCTTTTTTGCCCATAGTGTCCAGAAGTGGACTCAATATTCTAAGTATAGAGTCACCAAGATAGAGTCCAATAGAAGTTGTTATTCTTATGACATTTGTGCTCCTCTTAATGGATTCCAAGATAGTAGCTGCACCACACAACTGGGCTCAGGTTTAATTTGTGCATAACAGGAACAGGAAATTATTTTCATATGTGTGCTTTTCACTTTTCATGGATTTCTTCTTGTTAAATTTCATCCTATTTATTTCAGCTCACTGCTCAAAGGAATCTCAGAAAATCTTGCAAGAGACTTGCCCATCTGGTATCCAACTTAGAGAAAATGTGAATAGCACCAATTCATACTTTCTGACATACACCTAGCCCCTTCATTCATAATTCAATCTATACTTTTACTTTTGTATATGTATTTATCTTTAAAAACTCATGATTTCAAGTTGCAGATGAAGTTAGAATAAATTGCTTTGATTGTTATAATACCTACATAATCTGAATAATTTACCATCAGTTTTAATTCATTACACTGCCATGCATTAGAGAGTGTGTCAGTATATATATATGTTAATTTTTTAATTGCTGAGTCTTAAGAGAAACTAGGGAAAGAAGATATAAATGGATGCAGTGCCAAGACTTCTTTTCTGTTAGCATCTGGATAACAAACATGTGCAGTCTCAGGATAAAGACACTGTGAAGGTCCTTGTCTCCCAGACATACACTGATCTTGGCTCAAACATGCAGAGAAAGGGAGTTGCACTGTCTCTAAGCCTAAGATGTTCAAATGTACACTCAACATTTAAACAATTTTCCATGCATTCCTTTAGAGCTGCATCATCAAGGCTTTCTGAACTGTCCATATTTTAACCTTACCATAAACACTACAGACACTGACAATTTCTTCAAAGAAGCAGGCGCTGTGAAATAAACAGAAGGCATCCCACCCTTATGGCACACTTAACCCCTGTGGAAAACAGACCAGTGGAATGTTTACTGTTGCTGAGATTCTGGTGATATTTTGCTGTCCTAAAGTTCAGCTTTTGAAACTCTAGAAGTTCATTTGAAATGTCTGCCTCAGGAACAACCAGGAAATTTAAGCAAGGCGAGGGATGAGAGTCACAAATCACAAATTCAGATTAGATCCACCAAAACCAGCTACCTTGCCCTAGCCTTGGTATACATGGAACACTTCCAAGGAGTTGTTCATTCAAATGGCATAGCATCTTTCAGTGGTATATTTAATTATGGAAATATATGCTTGATGGAAGACATATTTATTTAGTAAGATACACATAAAGAGGGACCAAAACTGTTTAAATGCAGAAAATAAACTGAACTTGAATTCATTCATGGGATGGGATCAAGATATCTGCAGAAACGCCTACTACCAGCCAATATCTCCCACAGGCCAGTACGCTCGCACAGAGAGGGTCTCATCAGGGTGCTGTCAGCCAGACAATGCCAGCTGGCGACCCCCCAGGGTGAGAGCCTTCTCTGTGGCAGCACCAGTCCTTTGGAATGAACTTCCCCCGGAAATACAGACCATTACTGTTCTCCAGGCCTTCCGTCGGGCCTTAAAGACGTTTTTATTCACCCAAGCCGGGCTGTCCTGAACCCCTCTTTTATAGGGTAATTTGGTTTTTAATTTTAATTGTAATTTTAAAATTTTATTCTTTTAAGGGTCTTTTAGTGTTACATTATATTTGTGTTTTATTTTGGCTGTTCACCACCCTGAATCCTTCGGGAGAAGGACCGTTTAAAAATTGGAAAAATAAATAAAATAAATAAATAAATTCAGATTAAAGTCTCAAATATTTCAGTGCCATGGGCCATAGCTGCATTATTGGAAGAGATATCAAATAATAAAATGGATGTGCAGTACTTCACACACAGCAACTCTTATTTTTTGTCTACAGGAAATAATGGCTCAGGACACTTGTTGGGCATGCTGAGCTATAGTAACCAGAATGGCCAAAATAAATATTTGTTAATGAGTTTGATTATTACACACATAGATGACCATCTGAGTTCTGAGAGAGATGTAAAAGAAATTCAACCCATACTTTCTATGGTTCTGTGGTACCTAGAGATCATCATGCTAGGAAATACTTAACCATGTGATGATTTGCAATGGCCTCAAAAGAAGATAATTCTAAATTTAGTATCAGAAACATTCTACATGTTTCTGTAATCATATCTACTAGTTCTATCAGGTCCAGCAGAAAGAGCATGTTGAGAGTCCTGTTCATGATGGAATGTCATTTAAACAGTAATTAAACACAATTAAAGCAAGACTCCTAAAATGGAAAAACTAAACATTAACATATGAACATTTCAAAAGGCTTGGAGGGAAAGTATGCTTTTATCACTGTTATAAATTATTTCAATGAGCTGATTTTATCCATAAACATTGACAAAACAGAATTAATCACTGATGTAAACATAGTTATAGTCACAGAGGGACCCACCATAGTTGTGCTACTAATGATCTAACAGTGTAAGGCAGACTACAGTAGATGTAACTTGGGCTCAAAGGGCAACCAGCAACCAGAGAAGGTCTTTCAACAGGGAGTTAAGTGGTTCTCCAAGAAGTAGTATTTACCACCTGAGTTAATTGGTTTCTAGATGGTCTTCAAGAACATCTTACAAGATTCAAACCTTGAGGCTATCATTACAACTCACCAAAGCCAAGTATCTGCCAACCAGTCTATTTAAATTCATATTTATTTATTATTAATTATTATTTATTAATTAGATTTATATACCACACTTTTCCGTTACAACCGACTCAGGGCGGTTTATAGCCGAAAATAAAATACAACTATATATACAATTAAAAATGCCATTAAAAATAAATATTGGTAGGCTGAAAATTTAAAATAGCAAATTCTAAAATCAATTAAAAACCTAATTTATAAAACCGGGAATAGAGGAGGGAGGCGGGGCTAGGCAAGACCTGCCTGGACAAAGAAATGTGTTTTTTTTATTTAAAAGTTTTATAAGAAAACATACAGAGAGAGGGAAAGAAAAAAAATGGTTCAAAACGTTAAGCAAAACTTTCCCCGCCTCTTCCACCTTCCCCCTCCCCCACCCTCCAACCCTACCTCCTACCCTCTATCCCCTTTCACCCCCCTGACTTCCCAGAGCAAAATACAGAACATATTCTTTAACAAGCATAAGCTAAATTATACTAAAAACCTAGTAAAAAAGAAACCCCTACTCATTGTAATCTTAACTCCTCCTTTACATAGCAAAATACGTATATATTAATAATCTCTATTCGACTCGCTCATAAGCTATATAATACTTCTCCTTATATTTGTTTATTGCCTCTATATTTTAATTTTTAATTAATTTATTTTTCAACTTATATCCAGAGTCTATATCATATAGAAATTCTCTTCTATATAACATTTTAATTCATATACTAAATCATTAATTAAAACACAGTTTTAAATTCCATATTTAATCATCACACAATTCAAACAATTTTTGGATCAGTCATTCTCTCTCTGCTCAACCCACCTCACAGAGTTGTTGTTGGGGGGATTACAGGAGAAGGAAGTAATATTGGCTGTGTTTGTCAGTTTGAGTAGCTTATAAAAATAATAAAGGCAAAAAACAAACAAAAATAAAAATAAATAAAGAATGTAGTGGATATATAGTATGCATTTGTCACTACCTTGAGCCATGCCTAAACACAAGGAGGGAGGGAAACATAGGAAAGTTTCACCTCCTTCTCATGATAACCTGCTTTCCTGGAGAGTGACTGCAACAGGGCTTCACCTGCCCATAAACTCTTCCTGTGCAGCCAAAACACAGCAAGAATGGGACAAAAATAGTGCATTCTACCTTCACATATGTAGAGGTTCAAGGGTATAATAATGATTAATGAGAACTCATGGCTATGTTATACATACTGTGGGACTGTATGGGAATCAGTTAAACAAAGAAAAGTAAAATGATGTAGCTTTTGATTCACCAACTGCTGTTTTGTGAGTCACAGCCGTTTGCCAAGAGGAGTGATCTGAGGCAGAATTCCCTGAACTTGGTACACAAAACCTCTCTGGTTTTTCAACAGAACTTGTACCGTGTCAGTCAAAGCCAGGGAATAGAATCAAGGACTGAGAACAAGAGGCGCTGAACTAAAGAGAGCCTTGTCTGCTGAAAGTATTCCAACTCACAGCTATTCCATTCTGCAATGTGCAATGCAAATATATGAAAGTAGTTTGGTAAGTTTTTTTAGATGTCAGCATTTGTGCAATACATGCCAAGGCAGATCAAATTCCTGTGGAAAAAACAAGAGCGAAGTCCAGAAGTTGAGCAGTCTGAGGATTCGGAAGAAAGAGTAGCTGAGCTCTGCCTTCTGGCTTGATTTGACATACATGCTAGAATCATTTCAGTTTTCAAAATTTCTTGTAAATTTTACTGACGACTGAAAGGAAATGGATTGGTCCGGAACAATTTTTATTTTATTGCTATTTACTCTTGCACTTATGTTCCTTTTGAAAAAGGGCAGATCCTGGAATAATAGCTGCCCCAATCTCCCTCCGGGACCCAGGACCATACCTATTTTGGGAAATCTGCACATGATGGATCTGAAGTGGCCTCACAAAACAATGATAGAGGTAACGTCTGATGACTGACAAGTATCTTTTACATTATTTGCCAAATTTTGCTGTGATATTACAAAATACTGGTAACTTGGTTTACTAAATCTCATGAACTCCCTGATGGTGTTTACTGTATATGGAAATGTTTCAAAAAGTGGAGATTTAGCTGGTATCTGAATACAGTTAAATATTCTGGAAGGATTATTTCAAGAAAATTCTTTTGTTAATGAATGTAAATGTTTGAATGGAATGAACAATTTTCTAATTCTATATTTAGATTTGCAGAAATGTTCAAACCCCAGGGAGTCTGTGGGGGAACATAAATGCTCTTAAGCTGAATGACTGACTATGTACCTAACGGAACTCCTATATTTGCACATTTTAAGCAGAAGCCATTCAATCAATTTCTGCAGTGAACAATACCACAAACAAAAATTTTTTAAAGCTGTATATAAAGGGGAGGACAGTAGCATTCCTGATTTTCAGATTCATCTGTAAGAATATGTTTTAAGTTCTGTCCTTAAGGAATTCTTACTTGAGGGAAAAGTGAAGCCTCTGGAGGCAAGACAGGACACTAAAATGCCAGATGCTCTGAGTTCCAATGATGAACATAATAAACATGACAAACTCCAATTAAATTCAGAAGTCACTATGTAAACAGACCATACAAAGGAAGATGAATCAGAAGTCTTTATACAAACAGAACACAGTGAAGAAGATGAAAAGCAAAGTGAAGAGCAATAGTAGCACAAAAGGGGGGGAACAAACAACCCCCCTCCAAGAGGTAGCTCTTGCCCTCACTGGATCTGAGTAATTGATTTCATATCCTCCCACAGGCAGCAAGCATTTAGACCCCTGAAGAAAAGACTCTGCCAGTGATTAAGTACAGTACAGTGATAAGAAGAAAAGTAGGTCAGATTTCCCCAAGAAAAAAGGCATGTGTTGGTGATTTGAGATACACTATTTAAAGGAACAGAGTTAACAATTTGTAGACTAGTCAAATTCTATAGAATAGAATAGAATAGAACAGAACAGAACAGAACAGAACAGAACAGAACAGAACAGAACAAAACACTTCATTTGGTCAAGTGCAATTAGACATACAACGAATTTGCTTCCTGGCACAGAAGCTCTCAATGTACATGCAAAGCAACACAGTAGTAAGGCCATAAAATAGAGAAAGACATAGAAAAGGAAGAAGTTAAACTGCTCTGGGATTTTAGAATCCAAATAGACAGGCACCTACCACATAACACCCTGGACCTAACAATTGTTGATAAGAAAGACAAAAAAGTCTGGATAGTGGAATTGGCAGTGCCTGGAGATAGAAGAATAGAAGAGAAAGAACTGGAAAAGATCACAAAATACAAAAACTACAAATAGAAATAGAACGACTCTGAGAAAAGCAAGCAAGGGTAGTCCCAATATTAATAGGATCCTTAGGTGCAATCTCAAAACAACTGGAGCACCATTTGAACACCATCGGCATTAACAAATTTGCCATCAGTCAGTTGCAAAAGAAAGCTTTACTGGGAACAGCTTCCATCCTGCGACGGTATCTGTAACACCAGCAAACATCCACATCTGCCTATCCCAGGTCCTTGGTAAGGACCCATAGGAAGACAAAAATGCCAAATCCAATATGAACATCTGGCAGACTGTGCGAAGAACCGTAATAATAAGAGCCAGGATGGTGCAGTGGTTAAAAGCAGCACTGCAGGCTATTTCTGCTGACTGCCACCTGCCATTAGCCATCA
>JANHFO010001107.1:161135-181281 GCA_032468095.1 Pareas carinatus | reverse complement strand
GTCTTATCTCTGTGTTGATAGTTTCTTTTATAGTCTTAATAGTTATGTAGTGGGGTTTCCTTGAGTTTTATATATGGCAGAAGCTGGGGCAAGTAACAGGAGCTCACTGTTACGCGGTGCTAGGGATTTGAACTGCTTTGATCTTCTGATTGACAAGCTCAGTGTTTTAGCCACTGAGCCATAGTACTCCATAAATAATGACTGGCTGTATATATTTTGTGATGTCAAAACCAAAAAAATTATTATAGCTTGTATTTATTGTAATGGGTATACTGGGTGGTTCTAGCCAATGATTGATACAAAATAATTTAGTGATTTTTATAGGAAGGGGAGGTCTGTATTCAGTTTTCTTTAGTCTTAATCTGATACATCATCTGGTATACTGATACAGCTCTGGTAGTCAATTATGCAGGTCACATTGCCAATCTTGAAAAACAAGACAAACATAGGTCCTTTAAACTATAATCAATGTTAACAATCATTGGAGAGCAATGTCTCCCAACACTCCCAGAAACTGATTACAAGGAGATAAGAGCCATAAACCTAAGATGTTTTTACTTCTTAAGAAGATACAATCAACAGATAATAAAGATCCAGAGTTACTCTGAAATATTGTAAAAATCCAGATTGAGACTATGCATATTTCCAAGTTTATTATTCACTGATAACACCGAATCTATGAATTCTCTGAACACAGTTCTTTAGGCATTTGTCTTCAAATATTTAGTGCTGCACAACTGGAAAATAGCAGCAACATGCATATATACAATTACTACACAATGTAGCAACCCCTCTCCAAATTTTCAGCTTTTATACCATTTAAGAATTTGAATTGGCTCAAATATGTTTATCTGATCAAATCCTCCTCTGGGTGTCACCTATGCCTTCAATAATGGTACATTTAATTTGTGAAGCCTTTTTACCTTCTTTTTACCTGGGAAAATATAGTCATTTGATGGCACATACTGTAGAGTTGAGATTGACCTGATTCACTCTTCATGATGGAAGGAGCTTAAGACTTCTGATTTTAAGATGTAGGTTTCTAGTGGGAACCCTGCCCTGTAAAAGAATGTGGTCTGATTGGAGCCAGCCCAGCTATGTCATATGAGTTGCCTGATGGAAAAAGATACACATCCACATCTCCAAAAAGTATCTGGCAGCACTTCCCATCATTCCTCACCATTGGCATCTGCATATGAATATGCAAATAAATTAATTTCAATTCAATGCCCTCTAAGAGAATTTAATCTCAAATAAGGGCCAGCTTCCAATTCTTACCCTTTGTAAGTTACATTCGTGCACAAAATAGTTTGTTTTGTAATTTTATGGATTTACGGTTTGTAACTTTATTACTGCTTTATTACTAGAGTTGACCATCATCACCACCCAGGACCTTGGCTATACCCTTCATTCTGAAAGCTTGGCTGAGACTCCGGCTTGTCAATCTTCCACTACCCGTCCATCCATTTGTAGCTCAATGAATGTACAAAATCAGACAGTGGGCCAGATTTGGCCAATCTTTGTTTTAGTCAACAAATATTTGTAAAGAAAAAACTTATGTATTTATGTCTTTTTCAGGCATTCTTATTCAGAATTAATGAAACTATTTGTATACTTTTTATCTCTTTGATGAATTAGTTCTCAGCATTTCTGTGTATGTCCTTCTTTCTTGAAATGTGCTACTGCAAATATTTTGTACAGGGGAACACCCAATATAGTTAAGATCATAATAGCAGGATATATCCATGACAGAACAAATATAAATACAGGGCAGATTAGAGGAAAGAGTCAATATAATTCATGAGAATGAGCCTTGTACAAAATGGGGTTATAGCAAAGGACACTGAATTGGCTTAATTATGAAAGGAGATACCTTTGGAGCAGAACATCCAAGACACCAGTGTGGTATCATGGTTAAGATGCTGGATTAGAATCAGAGATACATAAAGGCAAGTTCACCCACTGCCATGGAAGCTGACTTTGGGTCAGTAACTTACTCCTAGTTCAATATAGTTCACAAGGTTGGTTTTTTTTGGGGGGGGAGAGATGAAGAGGATCCTATGTATACTGGATTCAAGTTCCTGGAGGAAAGGCAAGATGTAAATAATATGTTTTGCAAGCAGTCAATGCATTTTATTAATCTTTTCCTGCATTGAAATACTGGGAGTTTCGAGTTACCAACCATTCAACAACTGAAGTTATGATGGTATTGAAAAGGAGACTTACAATAGGTCTATGAAGTTGAGGTTGTCACAGCATTCCTCTGATCATGTCTTTGCAATTCAGGCTTTTGGCAAATGGTGTGCATTTTCAATTGTGAAGTATCTCATAGTCATGTGACCACCGTTTGTGACCTTCACAGCCAGCTTTCAAGAAGCATTGGGAAGCCATCAAGAAGTCACAAGTGTTGATCCCGTGACATCACACTTAACAACCACAGCCACAGCCAATAACGTAAGTCTGTCACAGTTATATCACATTTCACTTTGTGATTGTGCTTAGTGATGGCGCTGTTCGTTCCAATTGTAGTCAGTAAGCAAGGACTATCTTTATGAATGTTCATTGTCAATACTTACTTTCAGCAATGGGCCTGGACAGAATGCTAATTAAATGGAAGAAAGGCATAACAGTTTGTTTCTCATCTGGTCTCTTAAAGAATGAAAACATAAGATTTTTTTTTAAAAAAGCTTCAATTTTATTGAAAAAATGTTAAAATAAATTACATTTTATAAAGTCCAATATTTACATACAGTGATTCCAGTGACAAATTAGCAAAAAAGAACTGATCAAAAAACCCATTGCGTCTCTTTATGCGATGGAGTGACAGAGGTAAGTTCAAGACTGTTCAGATTTTATGAACTATTTGAAACAGTGATGCCTTAGGTCTAGGAGATCAGCGCAGCACAAAGGGTGTAAAAATTAAAGATGGGTCATTACTGGTAGGCAAAATGTATGCCTCAATAGCAGTTTTACATATTGCTTTTTATTTCCAATCAAAACAAGATGCAAAGGGTAACATCCTATAATGAAAGTGATAAATCAGGCCACATTTAGAAATACAGAACAACAAGAATGGGCTGCGATTTTGTTATATTTTGATATATCCATTGCCAGCAATGGAGTTAATCATATCTGGAAAGAAAGAAGACCCTTTTCAAAAATTCTTCACTCCTAACAGTACTGTACTCTCTTCTTTCAATGGCACACTTTTAAATATGTAACAGGTTAAATAAACCTGTTACAGAAACTGTGAATCAGTTTTATATTACATATAATTGGAAATGAATAATAAGAATAGTTTCCATTCTTTATCATTTTGCCATATAATTGAAAACAACCCCAGGAAACACTACCAGGTTTAATTAATTCTGGTTATGGGAAAATTCTACTGAGTAATATGAAGAACAGTCACTCATCTCATTGCTTCAACTTCTGAAACAATTTGTTTTCAATAACACCATGAAGATTACCTAACTAGATTCCAGGTTTTTTTTTGATCCAACTCACAATATTGTTTATAGGGAAAAACAGATAAAGCAGCAGTATTAAGGCTTCATGATCCACAGTTTAGATAGGAAGAGCCGTCCCTTTTATTTTGAAACATATGAGTTCTATTGATACTCTGGTGCTGATAGGTAGCAACCATTTTTTAAAATGTCTTCTGTAAACAGCTACATAACATGAGCCCAAAGCTAACCTGGTTAGCTCTGTTAAACTGTACACTCCCCCTCTCCGATAAAAAGCAGTGGTGGTCTACAAACCTTACATTTCAGAGTATCTCATATTAGCAAATCTTTCCAAAATGCAGTCAAGGAGCCAAAGAATCAAAGACACTTCAGGTGCTATTGAACCTCCTCCCTGAATCAATATTTCTTTTAATAGTTACTTCCATCAAATCCCAGTCAGAACAAAAATTGTCTCCTCTGTCATCATCTTTATTTGTCCAGAGCCATAAATAAAGACTCAGAACAAAAAGTCTAGTTTTCCTTCACACATGGAAGACAATATTTCTTATCAGAATGGTAAGGAAGATCAATTCTCTAATAGGGCCAAGTTACCACCATATAATAATGTCTGCAATTGAACACATTATGCAGCTAATAAAACCTTTCATACACCTTTGTGCTAGTCACAGTGAGTAAGTACATTTTGTCATTTCACCTGTAGCAAGGCACAAAATGGAATTATTAAGAATTAAGACTCTTGTCAGTGATCCAAGCGCTTGGACTAAATCTCCACTAATGAGATCTTCCTCCAAACAGCAAATCAAAGTCTATCAATTTTGTCTTGATTTCAAATTTAAAGCTATGTTTATTTGACAGTTAGACAAATCCATAGAACTATGGGGCACTTTCAAAGGAAGGTGTTAATACCCTGTGCATCAAACGTAAAGGCCAGCACCAAGCCTGAATTTTAGAAAGGACCTTATCTCTAGATGCAAGTTGTTTCAAACTTGTATCATTTCTCATCTATCTACCTGTGCAATCTAGCACATAAACAATTCAACACAAGTTTCACCAAAAGCAGCAACATACACTTATACACTTTCACCTTTCTGTTCCTGTACTGTATTTAGAATGCTGTAAAACATTAATAACATTCATTTTACACACCACTGTGTGCTTCTTTAGTGCAGAGGCAAACATCTTAGCCATTTGTTTATGAAATATACCCCAGAATACATCAACTTTACAAAGTTACTTTTAGGGAAGTCAGATATTCTTTTGTCATTTACCCATGACACAAGTGGTACTCATAACTAATGATCACTCAGTTAGAAATGCAAATGTAAGACAGAACCTCAGGGTCTTTGAGCTGTTTTGATGATAAAGATGGGCAATAAAACTAACCTTATCTTTCAAGGAACCATATAGTCAAATAGCTATCACATTTTAGAGAGCAACAAGAATAGCCTCTTGAGCTAGAATGTAGCAAGGACAAAGATAATTATATAATCCAATGAATAACACTAAAACCTTCAATGAAATAACTGTATGAAAATACAACTGTTTGGGTTCCTTAGTAATCTAGTTGCTGAAAACATTTCTGCACAATCTGTATACCATTCAAACCAGGAATGGATACTTTTTCAGGAAATATTTTTAAACTGTCATTTCAAGAAGAGTTTGCTAACAGGAGTGTACAACTAGTAAAGAGACATGTTTCTAAAGAGAATAGGAGACTTCTCCTCACAACATAGAGTGTCAAAATTGCAGCACACGAATGGATTTGAATGTACCTTATTATTCACAATTAGTACTGCAAAATTCCACTTGGCCTGTATTATCATTTTAAATTCTGAAATCCCTCCACAAGTTTTCAATAGCCATAATTTTCATTCTATTTCCAGACTGAAGTCACCAAATTATAACATAAAAAGATTTACACTGGAGTATAAATCATCCAAGTAGCTCCAGTACTTACACTGCTAGAATACTTTTGAGAATTGTTTTTCAGCAGAAAGTTACAAATCATAAGCAGTTTTCTACTTTAAAAATAACCCCAATCATTGTGACAGTGTTATAGCAATATAAAAAGATAGATAAATTTTGATGTGACGATTACATTTTGTTGCTTCTGCAATGCTTCTCATACTCCTTCTCTTGTGTTGAGGGAGTTCATTAAAAATAAGCTAACACTCTATTTAAAAAGCCAGGCGGTATTTCAGCTCATAACACAATAATACCTACCCTAAATTACAGAGGGAGTGGAGAACTTTATAGAAATGGAGCCACTGACAGAACAAATAAGAAAGTAGTTATTAAATCCTTCAAATGGAACCTCTTCAGCTATTCAACCTATTTAATAAGAATCACTGATTCAAAAGAAGAGTTCCTTTAAACTTCACTTAGACCTATAAATGAAGTTCATTCAAGTATTTCCTCTAAAGTATGGATGGTGAAAGGGCACTTCTGATGCAAAAAAGAAGTTTGTCACTGTGCTTTTCTTCATTTTTAAATGTCCTCTATGTATCTTCTCGCACCATTCTGTTTTAGTTATATGTGCTTTTCATGAACACTAGGAGCATTTGGAAATATTGAGTTCCTTGTCCATACAAGATCGATACTTTCAGTAGATTGACCCTGTGTTTCAAGTTTGTTCATGAACTTCAGCTCATAATTCAAGAGTTATCTTAACTCAGACAGACACTAGTCAAGTCACCCATGATCTCAACTCTGCCCTTCAGAACACTCCGCTCTTCCAGTTCAAGCATCCCTTAAAGGAGAATGAAGATAGTTTTGCGTATGACTGTGATAAAACTATCAATCATTTCCCCTCTGAACCTTGGCATGATTTGTATTCAGCTTCTTCAGAACAGAAGAGTTAGTGCAGTAATTCAATGCAATCATTGCCTGCAATTAACCAAAACCAGTCTGACTGCAGTCTTAAGAACTTTACTCCAGAAAGAAAGAAGAAAGAAAAGAAAAAGAAAGAAAGAGAAAGAAACAGAAAGGAAGAGAAAGGAAGAAAGAAAGAAAGGAAGAAAGGAAAACAGACAAACGAACGGACCCAATAATTTTGTGCCTTTCCTCTCTTAAATCCAAGAACCACAAAATCCCTAGAGAACTTTCAAGGTTGTAGAACAGTTATTTCATAGTGAGTAAGATCCATCAACAGACAAGATCCAGGCAACATGTGTTTTCAGTCTGCCAACAGAAGGAAGTAGTGGAAAATTATCTCATAGGATATTCCTTCTTCTTCTGTTGTTGATTCAGATGATTATCTATTAAAATTTTGCCTCATATGATTTCAAGAAACCCCCTCCCATTTTTCTCACGTTGCAGCATTGGCAGTATTTACTGTGTTATATTCATTCATAAGCTGTTCATAAGGCACTGATATCTCCATCTCATTACTGGTAAAAGTAGATTCATTAGAGGATGAAAATTTCATCAGTTTCTGGGGGCTTTCAGGCTCTTGTGCAAGATTGTCATCCACTGAAGACTTTGAAGTTTCTTCATCATCTGAAAGGTCCCCATCTTCATCCTCATCTTCATTTACAAATGTTATGTTGGCATTTTCAAAAATCAAAGGTCGATAATCCCGTGAATCCCATGCTTCCCCTTCTTCTTCACTGATCCGGTCCAGCTGATTTACAAACACATTGCCCTCAAGTGGGCCATCCCCAAGACGCTTGTCAGTCAAATGCCTCATCACATGATAGTTTTGCAGTCCGAGAGATACCTTGTCATAGCCAAATGTATCGTTCCTTGTATACATCACTTTGAGGTCTTTATTGGTATGTTGCGAAGTTGGCCTGGCTTGCTCTAAATTGAGAATTTTGTCACTGCTTGTTTTCAAAGCCTTCTTTCCAATCTGCTTAATGAGATCGTTGTAACTTTCTTCCTTTTTGGAAAGAAAGCTGAAAATGTTGATATCTTTTTTGCTAGATATCTGAAGAGCTTTTTGGGTGGGAGAATGATTTTCAAAGGACTCTTTTCTTTTTTTCCTTCGTTTCTTGATCGCTTTGTGAACCTCTACAAACATGCTGACCTTCCAATTGACAAACAATGAAAGCCAAGCAAGGCCAAGGTAGATCCACAGCTCCACAAAATATCTATAGAGGGAGTGATAGTCCATATTTGGATTCACGCCTAAAAATAAAAAAAGACAGCATAAGAAATATGAATTCAGTTACTGTACATCTGTTAGTGTTTTACTGAGTCAGAAATTTGTTAAAATTACTAAAAATTCAACATTTTCATGGAAAGGTTGTGCTTATGGCACATTTATGGAAAGTTTCAGTAAATCTCTAGAAATCTAGCTTATCCCCTTTCTGTGAGCTCAGTAGTCAAATGAGGCTCAGCAGTCTACTCTGGAAATTACAAAGAAAAACATTCAAAGTCCGCTAACTAAACGATTACCTTATTTTTCGCACCATAAGATTCACTTCCCCCCCCAAAAAAAGCGGGGGGAGGTGTATGCGTCTTATGGAGCAAATACTCCCCAAAAGCGTGGGAGATTGATCTGCAGGGTGCCAGGAAGACCCCAATTCAACCTTCAGGCCGATCTTTGAGCCTTGGAGGGACTTGGGGAGCGATTTCCGCATACCCGGAAATCGCTCCATGGGGTGCTCCAAAGCCCAAGGATCGGCTTGGAGGCCGAATTGGAGCGTTCCCAGCGCTCCGCGGGTGCGTGGAAATCACTCCGCGGGACGCTCCAAAGCCCAAGGATTGGCTTGGAGGCCGAATTGGAGCATTCCCGGTGCCCCGCGAAGGGATCTCTGCGCACCTGCGGGTGCCGGTAAGCCTTCAATTCTCATACCTTCGATTCAATACCAATCTCCGGACTTTGGAGCACCCTGCGGAGCAATTTCTGCACACCCATGGGGTGCTCCAAAGTCCGGAGATTGGCCTCTAGGCCAAATTGGAGGCTTCCCGGCACCCCTCGGCCTCCAGGTCAATCTCCGGACCTTGGAGCATACCGCAGAGCAATCTCTGCACACTCGCGTTCCAAATGAGAGGCCTCTGGGTGCCATGTGTCTTATGGTCCGGTGCGTCCTATGGTGCGAAAAATATGGTATATAGAATTAGAATTATGATTGTTTCAACATCAAACATACACAAATAAATAACATTTTACAGTCTAGGATTATTTATCTCTCAAGCCGCCCATAGGTTTAGACAATGCAAGCATTTTAGATATCATCTGATTAAGGGTAGGCCGCAAATACAATCAGTTCCATGGCTGTTCCCCGAGATAATTTTTTCATTCTGCTTTTCCCTCTTTTTTTGGCTTGAGTCTCTGTATAGCACAGAGACAAACATATTACTTAATCTTAATTGTAATTACTTGTAGTGCTGATCATTTTATTTGCATTTTACTTATTTTAAAATCTTTAAAGACTATCAGACTGTGGAAAATTCACAAAACATTCATGTTAGAAGTTACTCAAATGACAGATTTATTACTGACCAGCAACATAGTCTCCAAATCCTATTGTGGTGATGGTGATGAATGAGAAGTAGAGACCTTCAATGTAATCCCATTCCTCAGTCACCATAAAAACTAATGGAGGAAGAACTAAGTGGACCAGAATGCCCCAAATGATGAAGATAGCTGTGCAAGTAATTTGTGCCTTTCTCTGCAATAAATGAAAGGAAAGAAAAAGGATCAATCATACGTTGCATTTAGTAGATCTTCCCCCCACATTTAGAAAGTTCATCCTATCATACTTTTATCATCCACTAGACTGAAATACTGTCTTGCAGCAACAACAAAATAATATATGCTATAGTAAGCTGCTATTATTTCTGGCTATTTTGTGCAGATGAAAACAAGGTTGAGAATTTCTACTTCATTTCCTGCTTCATGTGTGCACACAAAGTCCTATACTGTAAATTTGTAAGTACCGTGCCTATTTTTGTTTGGTGAAATCTTCTTATTGATTCCATCCCTACTCCATCAATTATAATAATAAATTGTTGAGGAATGTTCTTTTCATAACACTTTTATAATTTTAAATTTTCCGATAGAGGCTCTTTAACACATTTCATAATTTAAACAATAAGAGATGCATTTTCCAAGACTATAATCTCATAAAAGGTGATTTGTTAAAACAAAGTTAATATTCAGGCTTAAAACAGAAGTACGGTCCTGCTGAATTGGACCCCTGACAATCTAGTCCCGAAGAGTGTTCTCAGAATTGTATAAGGAGACTGCTGATTCCAGCAGATGGCCTTCAGATGCAAAGCCTCTGATACTCATGATTTTTATTCATTGGTCCAGCATTTTTTTTGAAGGTAGCCAAGCTGGTAATCAACATCTTATCAAAGAGTAGCAAATTCTGAAGTTCAGTTGTGTGTTATTTTAAAAAAACAAAACCATTTTGTTTGTCCGGATTCAATTTCACTGGGTGACCTGTCTTATATTTTGGCAAAGTGGAACAGAGCTTCTTGCTGACTCCTTTGTCTATACCATTTGAAATTTTGTGGACCTCAACTATATCACCTCATTCATATCCTTTTTAAATGAAAAAGTATAAAATACCACAATATTTCCTCATTAAGCTGCTACAGCCCCTTGATCATTTCAGTTTCTTTTAATCTTCTCTGACTGTACTATATCAAAGTCTGGTGACAGGGTCAGCCACAATATGCCAGATTCAGTGGCACCATCAATTTACATCAGGGCATTATGATACTGGTTGAGTGAATGTTGTACTAAAATATAAATTGTTAGCTTATCCTCGTTTACAATCAGCTTTCTTATTAGTCAAGGAAGTTATAACCAGCACCAAGGAACAGGAAATAAATAACTGACATAGCAAAAAACAGAGGTTGCATAAGTAGGGCAGAACATCTGTGGTAGTCTGTCTAGTTGAGAAAGCATAGTTCTCAAATATAGGGAATTTAAAAGAAAAGAGAAAAGTGAAAATTCTATAAAACCACACACTTGTAGTACAACAGGAAGAAAATGCCCTTAAAATTAAACACACAATTTAAACAGATTCATTTTAAGCCTTCCTACATTAGAGATATTGTTCTACTAAACAAATTCCTTACAATACAACAGTTACTACAGAAAAATTAGTGGCAGTTCTGGGCCTAAAATCCAAAATTATGCAGAATTATGTATTTAACATAAATTATGCCTTTTTTTAGCATTTTTGTCCAATAGCAAAAATGTGGAATTGCAGAAAGCTAGAGAACCCTTCCTTAAATTGGGTTTCCTTGAGATTCCTATAATTGTCATGGAAGCAAATTAAGTAGAATTCCATACCAGGCTTACTCCTCTCTTTGTCAGGAACTGACCCAGCCTCTTGGCACGACCACCAAAAAATTTTCCCAAAGCACTGATCCATGTTAAGCAGAGTGGAACACCAAAAAGTCCATAAAAGATACAGAAAAGGCGTCCAGCTGAAGTTTTTGGAGCAACATTTCCATAACCTGAAAAAGAATATGAAAAACACAATCATTTAGGATGCATGAATAATTGCACTCTCATGTTTACAGTATCACACACGTGCAATTATTTACATCAAGGGATAAAAGAGAACTGATCTGAACAAAGAATTCTTTTATTGCATTTTGTAAATTACTGGAATATTTTTTTAAAAAATGCCTCTGGCTCTGAAGATTTTTTTCTTAAATGAAACTAATATTCAGACAGCATTCAATAAATTTGTATCTGCAAGATGCTGACGGAAGCATTCCGGCTTTTCTCCCTATCTTCTGTGAATTACACAGACTTTCCTCATTTGATTTGCAGTTCTTGTCCAGTTCTCACTACCAGCATCTTAGTAAAAACTTCTCATTGTTCCACAGTGCATCAAACTGGAGGGAAATCACATATTATGATGCAATCCAACCTTTATTATATTGTCTCAACAATTTCTCAGCAAAAGAGAGAAACGGGGCATAGGCAAGAATGAAAATAAGCTAAGGAAGAGCCTTGGGATCAGAGTGACTATTATTAAGAGGTTGGTTATGATCCATCAAGCCATTGTGGACTCTTAGTAGCCTCACAGACTCCCCCCTCATGATGATCTGTCCCTAAAATGGTCTATCAGGTCTTCCAATGGTGACCCTGTGCCACTGTAACTGAGTCTATCTACCTTGATGTTGATTGTCTTCTTCTCCTCTTTCTTTCCACCTTTCCCAGAATTGCAGCTTTCTCCAGAGAGCTAGGTCTTTTTCATAATATATCCTAACTACGATAATTTGAGCCTGGTCATCGTGTGACAACTTTGTATTGATTTCTTTTCTTGGCTGTGCCTGATATTCTCAGGAGTCTTCTCCAACATCAAAGTTAAAAAGCATGAATACACTTCCTATTCTTCTCCTTCAAAGTCCAACTTTCAGTTTCATGCAGTATCACCAAGAATATAATTTACTTCCCAGTTTTGAACTTTATCATTATAGACAAATCAGGGTGTCTGAATATCTTTTCCAAGACCTTCATGGCTGCTCTACACCATGCTAGTCTGTGATATATTTCTTGACTACTTGTATCTTTATTACTGATGGTTGATTCTAAAAGGCACAAGCTATCTACCAATTCAGTACACTATCTCCATTGTTAATTCTAAGGCTAGTTGTCTATTCTAAGGCCTGCTGTCATTAGTTTGGTCTTTACATTTAATTTAGTCTCATTTTTTTCACTGTGCTCCTTGATTTTATCATTAGAGCTTTCTGATCTTTTGCTTTTTCAGCGATCAAAGTAGCGTCAATGGCATAGCACAAGTTTTTGATATTTCTTCCACCAGTTTTAAAGCCATGCCCATCTTCTTCCAAACCACTTCCCTTAAGATATATATTCAGCATATAGGTTGAATAAATAATAGATTATAGAGATTATATAGTCTCATCTCATTCCTTTGCCAACCTGGAGCCAGTCTGTTGTCTCCTAACCTGCATAAAGTTTCTCACAAGAATAATGAGATGTTTTGAGATTTCTATTTTTAAGCACATTTCACAACTGGACATGATTGACAATTCAAAGGCTTTTTTATAATCTATTCAGCACATAATGGCTTATTTTTGTATTCTTTAGCTTTCCCAATTATCCAGCATGTAGCTGCAATTAAGTTTCATATTTATTTTCTAAAGCTTGTTGAACAATTGGCATCTCTTTTTCCATGTTTGGGTCTAATCTATATTGGCTGGCCCTAAGCATTACTTTGCTACAAAATACAAAGTTAAGGATATTGTACAATATTTCTTCCAGTTTATTGGTCATTGTGTCAGTCTCCTGATTTGCTGGCACAGCTTGGATATATCACTGATTAATTTGTACATATTTTAATCTTGTATTTTATATTTTAAATCATATAGTATGCCTTATTTTAATTGTAATGCTTCTGGCACAAATAAACAAACCTTGACTGATTCTTCCTCAAATTGCTTGTCATATTTCAATGGATAGTTCATTAGTTACCATAGTCTTTTGACTGGACTGAGCTAATATCATCTTCTAGTAAACATTATGAAAGTCAGAATATAAAAATGCTGTTTTGGTTTTATTGAGTTGTTTATGGGAAATATTGGAAGAGAGGAACCATCAAATATATTTCAAATGGATTTTAAAAATAGTAACAAATGAAACATGATGCTTTATTTGATTTAACAGCAAGGTTTCTAATTACCTTTCCCACTTTCCCTGGTCAGTTTGTTTTCCAGCACTACATGTGTTCTGCATCAGAACAAGCAAACATCGTAACTCTTATGTTTTTCTGTATCTTACAGGGATAGCATAATAGCAACCCCCCCCAAAATATCATCCAACAGTTCCATTATCATATTTATTCTGTAATTTTTCCATCAAAGTCAACAATACCTTGAGAATTGCAGAGAAAATATTTGTCACTGTGACATTATAAAGACACCATCTTGAAATATATAGCTCTTGAAAAATAATCTGCTCACAAAACAAATAGCTATATTCAGGAGAATCTTGTAAATTGAGAATACCAATTATTAGGCATTTCTATGAAAAAAAATATTGTCAAAGAGATCTCAATTTCCCCCATCCTTCTACTACTTTCTTTCCCTATGTTTCATAAGATTGATTCAAACTACTAGGGCAGGCAGAGCTATTAATGATGATAATACTTGTTTCTCAAAATTGCCAGTCTGAAAAAGGAAAAGGGACTTTGAGATCAAGAAAATTGGCAAACTAAGACAGCATATAATCAAACCCCTCTAATTTCTTCCAATGTTTTAGCTTTTCATTTTATTAGTGTTTCCTTATATTTTTAATTCATGCATGAGTCTCATATGAACAAGCTGATACTTGCCAATGGTTGTAATCACCGTAGCAGCAAAGATGACAGCATTAGGCCAGTTCCAGTAATTAAATGTGTCATTAGCATCAATTGAAACTCCTTGCCCAGCAGCTTCTGAGACCACCTGCAAAAATGATACAAGTTATTCAGAACACAGAAAAATATGATATTAAAAAAGGGAAAGAAATGTGTTTTTACAATTCTTCATGCTTTTTGTCTAATGATAAACATGGCAAAAGTAACTCATTTTACATGTACATACTACCAGCACAAAAGCCCAATATTCAATAATTGTAGGTTTTAGGAACTGAATAGAAAAGCAACAGTGCATGGTGAATCATTTAATTCTGAGCAAATTTGGAAAAATATAATAAAATTCTTATATGCAGAAACTAATATTAAATTTGAATTTGGTGTTATTGTTTAAAAACAACCAGTATCATCATCCCTTGCAGGGCCGAGTAATGCTAAAAAAAATCAAAAGAATAAAACCACAGGAGTGCTTGTATGCTCAATTTACTTGGATAAGCTCACATGAAATTGGACCTCTCCAGTTATTTTTCTTTGCTTCATCTGTTAAAATTTATTTTATATTATATTTTATACTATCGAGTCAAATCTCAAAGACCTGTCTCTTGGTATTTGAGAAAAGGTAAATTGAGTTCTGTGATTGTTAAAGAATTTTTTCCAAACATTTATCCAGTAACATTATTTACTACTGTTCTGCACAGTCACTACTTTAAGACAACTTACACCTTTTCTTATTGGCCTATTTATGTAGTCACCACTTCTCCAGCAGTTCTAGGCACATGGGGATCAATCCAATTTTATTCCCACTTAAGTATAGTAACTGCAGGATAAGATTTGTAACTGACTTGGCATCATCTAATGGCTGACGATGAGTTTGAACCCAGTCTTCCTGGTTTTAGCTTACATTATTGTGCTAACTCTCTGAGGGAGGTGTGTGTATACATTCCAGCATATATAAAACCAAACTAAAAATAGTCTAGTAGTTGAATAATTTGATTGGGCCCAGGAAGACTCAAGTTAAAGTCTTATTCAGCCACATATTCAAAAAATAGTGGGACAACAATGCCACTAAACACAAAAACAATGAATCTATGGGGAAAGATTCATTCCTCCAGTAAAAAGGAATGAAACAGACCTGTATAATGGAACATTGATCTGAAAAATTCCGATGTGACTTGCAAAATAGGCCACATCATCTGCCCCATAATACAGCATATTTGGAAACTCAGGCAACATACCAACTCTTATACATCCTGTATATTTTAAATAAAAGCATCCCTCTATGTTAAATGGTGACCAGGTAACACTGACTGCAATACTAAGGCATTCGTGCAGAAACATCTGATAATTATAATCTGTCTCATAGTTCAGGGTCAGATAGACCATTGAGCACAAAGGTTGACTTTACAATAAGACAGAGAAGAATAAGCAGAAGATAAGAACAAAGTTAATATCAAAACAAAATGCATATCTTGGCTAAGAGATTATTGCTATAGTATAGCAGGTGAAGCCCAGGTCACACTGTTGAGTTCCTATGTCCTCCATTGCAGACAGAGCCGTCAATGGGCAGAAATGGTGGAGGTGACAGTATCAGTTAAAAGGGTCTCAGCTTCCCCCATTGTCATCCCTTCCTCAATTTATAATTCGGAAAGGGTATCTAAAGTCATATACATTCATAAGTGAAACAATGATGTCATGGTTTTGGTGCCTTTCATCATGCACTTTTATGTATCTTTTTTTTTACAATAAAATAAAATAATACATTTTCCCACATGTTTTCTTGGTATACAACTCACTTATACAATTTTTACTTCCCCTTCCCTTTCTTCCTTTACAAATCATTTATCTAAAAGTCCCAAAATAAAACATTCCATTTGAAGAGCTAAAATAAAAACAAGAAAAGCAGATCTGATTCTCAATTAATTTAATTTTTTTCATTTTAAAATTCAAGTTTAGCATTTATATATTTTCTCATTTTTCTAATCCTACATATATATTATTTTCAAAAAATATATCTCATATTTTCATAGAATAAATCTCCATTTCATTTAAAATTTCCAGTTTAAGCTTTGTATATCTCGTCTAATAATTTTCTAATATTTCAGTTTTATTGTTTTACAAGTTATTTCTTATATTATTCATAAAAATGAATCTCATTAAAGACATTTTCATTTGCAGTTTAAATTTTGAACCTATATACTTCTCCAATTTTTTTCCCTTATCAAACATAAATTTTATTGTTTTATCATTTCTAGATTTCTATCCATCATACAATAAATCCCACCATTTCTATTCATAAAATAAATTCCAAGTTTCAGGCATGTTTCATTCAAATTCAAATTTTAAATTTGTATATTTTTCATATTTTTTTTAATCAAACATCAATTTTATTATTTTATCCAATACTTCTTTGTGTAAATTTCTATCCATTGTACGCAATAATCTCTCTCTTTTGTCTCTCTCTATGTTGTCTACGTTGCACTTCTTTATCCAAAGCTGCTCCATAAATGTTTATTTTTGAATTAGTTATCAGGAAATCTTTTTAAAGTCTATTTCAACACTTTGTGTTGCAATAGCTCAGTTTCTGCTCTCCATTTCTTATCTCTTGCTGTTTTTCTTTGTAAGTCTTTTATAAACCTTTCCAGTTGATTTGTTTCTCCTCATATATTTTGAATTCCTTTGGCATATCTTGTCAATTTTTCCTAATTTCTTGACTGTAATTTGATAGTTTTCAGGTTGAGTCTTTACATCTAGCATCTGCTGATTTTGTCCCTCAAAATCCATGTCCTCACCTTCATCATTTTCTTCTTAGTGACCTTGCTGTGCACAACAGTATCCACCTAATTATATCATATATCATCATATTCTTGCATGTGCGAATGGCAAACGCTATTTTTCTGAATTTATAGTTACAATACTACAAAAATATTAATTTAATTAGAAGATGAGGAAAATAAAAGGAGCATGTGAACTTGACACTAGTTTCCCCACAGCAATTTCCCCAGCTCAGTGTGTGTGTGTGTGTGCTTGTCTGTCAATCTAGTCTAGTCTAGTCTAGTCTATATCTTATGCAAGATATTTAGGCATCACTTTGGCCATTTCAGCTTTTAAAACACCAGTACTAGCAGAGTATAGACAGATAAGGATCATTTTTTGACAAAGACAGGGCTTTTTCTTTCTATTTTACTGCTAGCCCTTAGAAAAACTGTGTTGTGCAGAAGTAAATTTCACTGGGCTTTATTTGATTTATGTCATTTTCAAAGTTTCCACCCAAATGATTTACTCTGACTTCTTATCCACGAAAAGCTGAAACAATCTTTAAGTGTTTGTATTGCAGGGTAAGAGGTGGAAAACATAAATCAGCAGATGGAAAGGAAGAGCCCATCATTTCAGTTCATATCCTGAGGAGGCTACAGGGCCAGCTCTTTTCACTGCTGTGTCAACATTTCACAAGTTTACACTCATAGCTGTTCCTCTGCCAAAGATGCACCTCCCTCTGGTCCCTATTGGCATGCTTTGATTTAGGATGAGCTGTGGCCTCGCTTGACACTGCTCTCATTATATTTCCCACATATTTTAGCTATAGCACTTCTTAACATGAGATTGAACCAACAAAAATAATTTCATAGTGTACAGACTAGCCACAAAAATCAAGATATTTCTAACAATTTGAAGTATAAAACAGAATAATCACTATCCTATTGTTGCTTTTAATAGACAATCTAATTGCTTATTATATTATCTAGATTTATTCTAAAAGACCTTCAGTTTTTATTATCTGGAAACTGCAAAACCAAAAGAAAAATCAAAAGTCTACATTTATGGCAATTATAAAAAAAGTCAGATTTAACATGCCTAATAGACTTCTTGCAAACTTCATGCATTGTCTAAGATATAACTAATTGTAGGAAATTCCCTATTGAAAAATCATACTTTTTAACACAATCTATCTAAATTTCTTTAGATTTTCAGAAATCTACATCTATGAGTATTTTTACAACACATATTTTAAGCCACAGTGTAAGCCATTCACATAAGTAAATTACAGAGCCCTTACAGTCTGGATTTCATGCTTTATAATTCTTTGTTATTTACCCTGTGCCTTTAAGGAAGTACATTTTAAGTTTAAATAAATTCTAGTTACACAATACAGTCAAACAGGATTCTTTTTCAAACATAAATCATGGTTTTAACTATGCTATGTACAGAAAATATATATAATCTTATTTCTCCAAGATTAAAATTTAAAAGTATTATAGGATAGAAAAAAATTACATAATGCAAAAATATCAATTGGAGTTGAAAACATTCTACACTGTGACAAGGGAACATAAAACAATTAAGTATTATACACAAGCAAGTACTGCATGGAAAGACTTATTTTCTGTCTGTGAACTCTCACCATACAAATTACTGAAATAATAAATTACAGATAGTAATTTGAGAAGTGGCAGGTAGAGCTAAAACCTGAATTCTTCAAATATTAGTTGGTCTTCTGGATGGTTTTTTAAAGAATTTAACAAAACAATAATATAAATCTTCAATTTAATAGACTAATGGAAAAAGAGGCGTTAATGGGACCTGGATGTTTGTTAAATGGCAAATAAGTTTTTTTGAATGTATAAAGTCCATGTAAAATAACATTATCTATAGTGATATGCCAAACGAGGAGCTTGATTGTTGCTTTAGACAAGCATGTAATGGACAAAATTTTCAGTATTTTCAATATTTAAATTTTCAATTCAACAAAATTCAATATTTCAATATTGACAACAAAATTGTCTGCTATATCCAAAGTACTCTGATTCAAGATTCATGAAAACAAAATTCTACTGTAAATATCTTCTAACCTTCTCAGCAACCCCAATGGTTGAAAACTTCCTTGAAAGTCATGTGGTACATTCTTAACATTTGGAACACTTATGTGACAGCTGATAAAGTGAAGCTACTAAGCTCCATCAAAGTTTTGTCATGAACAGCTGCTATTTTTCTAAACATGCTAGAGCATTATTATTCTGAATAGTTATATTGGTGCAGTCAATTATAATTAATTGTGATCAAGTGGAATATTATGATTATAATATTCAACAACAATAAAACATTACATTATAGCCCCAACAGGTTTCACTAGATTATGTTAATAGCTTGCTCTCTTAGCATAAAGAGGTTTACATGCCAATACAAGCACAGTACAGCATAGCATGCCATAGGCAGCAATAACGTGAGTATTTTTTGTGCCAAGAAAGAGCCATATTGAAAGCATAAAATAAGTGACTGACTTCAGAATTTGATTTAGGATAGCCTGAGTGTTTACTAGTGAATGTTAGGGAAGTTATATTTTGTGATATTTAATACATAACTACTCAAATATTCCTCTCCCCCCCCCTCCACCGGAGTTCTCTCAGAATTCAAGTCAAGAGTTGCAAATTCACCAAGATGTGATCAGCTACAAACCTTCAGTTTCCTGGACAGCAAACTAATGAATTTGTTCTCCAATATAGTGTCTAGTCCTCAAGATATAGTCTTTTTTTCTGGCACATAGGCCGACTTTCAAAGAAAGCACTGAGTTGCGACCGTTATATTTTATTGGAGCAATGACCTCAGGAGATGGCACTTACATTTTAATTAAAGTAATATTTTAAATTGGAGCAGGGAGTAAAGTAGGCATCTGTGGACCCCAAAAGCATCATACTAGGATTCCCAACCATCATTGCTGTGTACTTCTTTTTTTTACTCTGCTACTACTGAGGCCAATGAGGCAAGTTTAGTAGGTATTCAATTAAAATTGTAGACATTTTGTTCTCTACAGCTAACAAAGTACACACAAGCTGAGACAAATCACACCATTGTAAGCTATGCCAAGCTAGCTTGGAACTGAAAAATGGGAAACACTTTGTAATTTTAGTAATTATGGCTACAGCAAAAGTCATTTCTTCATACTGTACAAATTGACTTTGTGGGAACAGGAAGAGTGTGAGTATTTTGCCCATTTTTCTATTCTATATTATACTGTTAAAATCTATAGTAATGTTTGTCAAAAACGATTCATTTATCATTCACTTTTCACTCACTTAAGTCTGACTCATAGCTATATCTCAAAAACCATAAAAGCTATAGTACTGAAAATTCATACATACCTTTGCTTCACATTTAGGAGCAAACTACAACAAAATTTTCTCAAAATAAATTATTTTTAAATGAGTTATTTGATATTTAGTGAAAAGGGGAGGAGCCAACCTGTGCTGGGCCAATCCAAGGAGGCAGTGGAAACGGACATCCAGAATTCAAAGCATCCTGGAGCTCCGTGGGTGGTCAGAAATCGCTCTGCGGGGCTTGGGGAAGCTTCTAATCAGGTCCACGGGACTCTCTGAAGGCTTTCCTGAGCCCTGC